>FIZR01013274.1:0-16908 GCA_900060175.1 Ferrisia virgata
ACTTAGGTACTGTGTATCCTAAATTTATTTTAAATTCCTATCTGTAGGTACCACAGTACATTCGTTTGCCTGCCCAGAGATATGAAAATAGTAACAAGTATTAAAGAATAAAGTTTTTTTTTTAAGTGTATGGAATGTGATTATGAGTTTTGTTTTCAAATTTTCCAACTGATCGAGCATTTTGAGTGTATGATAACTATAGTTCATTCAATTTATTTAGCTTGTTTTAAAAATTGAACCCGGATAAAAAACGAGAGGTTTTGAGAGCTTTGAAATATCATCTAAGGTCTGTACCAGAATATACTGCAAGCCATTTTTACCGCCATTGACCACCATAAAAGGTACACTCATATTTAAAAAGATTTCTGCGAGTAATATGTATATTTTCATTCAAACCGTCACCGCAACACATACAGATTGGAATTATGTACCCGAATAATTGATGGAATTTTGCGGATAAATAATTTTATTCCAAATCTATACCATACTAGCCCCCACCTACCTCTGAAGTAAACATAGATTTGATGAAACGATTTGGCATCATCCTCTGGGCATTGTCCAGTGGCCACCCCAATAATAGTGATAAATTAGACGACTATGCACTAACAACAGCTCAATTGTATGTAGAACACCATTCGTGGTACAGCATGCCACCCATCATGCATAAAATCTTCATTTATGGCAGTGAGGCAGTAAACTACGCTATCTTACCAATTGGCCAGCTCTCTGAAGAGGCCTAAGAAGCGAGAAAAGAGGATTTCAAACGTCTTTGAAAAATCAGCACTGCCAAAATATCACAATTGAAAACCAGTAAAGATCTGTGTCCAGATCCAATAATTTCAACCTACAAGTCTTTACCAAAACAAAAAAAAAGACCACAATTTCAAAAAAACGAAGACTACGATGTAGAAGAAAGTGATGAGGCTGGAAGATCTGATGTGGAAGATGAATCTTTTCTGAGTGTCCATAAATTTTGATTTTTTTGCACATTAAAGTATTACAGGCATAAAAAACAAATAAACCTTTTTGTTTTTAGCCCCATTTTCTATATCATATTATCAATGAAAACCAGGCTATTACAGTCAATCGGCCAATGGCGGATGAGGCAGCGAATATCAACAAAATCTGTTTTGGGGTCCCAGAAAACCATTAAGATGATTTTTTTAATTTTTTCATTTATTTATTTTTTCTTTCTTAATGATAAAATCATCGATTCCGCTCGATACCAGCCAAAATCACTCCAATTCGTTCAATCAGCTCAGTTTGGCGACATACTAGATATACACGAGTGACGATAAATTTGGGTCAAAATTCAGTTTTGCCCCATTTTGGCGGAGAGGGTGGTAGAGGTCAAAAACAAAAATTGTCTCTTTTTAAACTAATTGACGGAGAATCAAATGTTGTATAGCATCTTCAAAAATCAACCTCCTAAGTCAATTAAGAAGGGAGATATGGGGTTTTGCCCCTTTTTGACCCTGAAAAAGGGCTGTTCCTCCCTAAATTGAGCCAGGAAGTTGAAATTTTGTAAGTACATTCAGTTGGAGCCTTAGATGGGCCTTTTGGAGGTTCCAACTTTTTAGCTCCATTACACCATATCATACCCCCGAAATGATTTTTTGATCGCTTTTTCTCAGTTTTGGAGTTATTTGAGTTTGTTTCTCACATAACTCCTCGCCAAATTGAACTAGGAACTTGAAATTAGGTATGTACATGTAGTAGGGGCTCTAGATGTGCGTTTTGGGGATCTCGACTTTTCAGCACCATTTCATCCCCTCACAGTCCTAAATATAGGGTTTTTTGGGCGATTTTTCTTATTTTTCGAGTTTGTTTCTCGCATAACCCCCCTCCAAATTGAGCTAGGAACTTGAAATTAGGTATGTATATTTCGTAGGCATCCTAGATCTGACTTTTGGGTGTTTCGACTTTTTAGCTCCTTTGAACCCTTCCTACCCACAATGCTGATTAGGAAAAAAGCATCGTTTCGTGATGCTTTTTTTTAATTCTCATGGTTGTAATATGTCGTGAAAATCTGGCTAAATAGGTTCAAATTAAAAAATTAAACGACCCAAAAAACATACATTTTGATAGGTCGCATTGACCCTTCACATAAATACTGGAATTTTGGATTTTGGGGGCTTATTTGGGGTCCTAATAAAAATCATCCAAAATTTTACGCTAGCTAACGTAAAAAACAAACTTTTCAATTAATCATATTGATATCTCACTCAAATGCTGGAATTTTCAAGGGTCAAATTGAGATATTAGTCAAAAATTCGTGTTTAATGAGCCAAAAACATGTATTTTAATGGGTCACACTGGAATCTCATTTCAATTCTTAAATTTTCAATTTTGCGGCTCATTGGGGGCTTTAAAAGAGTTAAAATTGAAAATGGGCCAAAAATTCGCGTTCATCAACTCAACAAACGTGTATTGTGATGAGTCACATTGGAATCTCATTTAAATACTTGAATCTTTGATTTTGGTTCCCATTTGAGAGCTTCGAAAAGGCCAAATTTGAAAATGGATCAAAAATTTGCGTTCAGCGACTCAAAAACTCTTAAGATATTGCCCTGAAATTGAAGCGATCAATCAATAAGATTTTTTTCCAGCAAAAACTTGCTGCTGGACCACTGTGAGATGCAGATGTAATAAATTTTTGAAACACCAATCACACCGAGTATATTTTACAGGTTGCGTTGAATCTAATTCAACTTTCTGCAATATTCGCCATGCATTTTAGGTTTTGAAGTTTTACGCCTTTCAAGGGCGAAGTATGCAAAAGCATATACATCTACGTTGTGTGGTTTGCCGAATTGTCAGGCAAAACACTCGTAACACTTAACAAAACACACTACACCTACATTTAATTACTTAAAGTTTACGTAGCCATGAAAATAATCGTGAAAGAGTCGGTGTAACATCTTAGTTTGAAATTTCTTCAACAGAAAGTATGTAATGTACCTACGACGAGTAGAATAAAGTTCATCTACTAGATTAGCCGCACGATATGAGATAAGTAGTCTACACAATGAGAATTTCGGTACACTTGTGTTTCCTGCGATTATAGCCGAGAGTAGATTTTATGATACGACGATATGGGTGTGTGTTTGTTATAGAGTGTTGCGTACAAATAGGGTAAGGGGCGGATCGGGCGACGCGGCGATGTTGCCTTGGACGCTATATAATACTGTCCAGGCGTGATGAATTGTTGTTGAAGTTGCCTGTTAAGTTGAAATGAAGGCATGACCCCTTTCAGGACATTAATTCAACTCGCGCGCACTTCACCAGTTTACCGGGGCCTAAAACAGAGAAACATTGTGAAAGACAGCGCCATCGTCGTAGTCGTATTCGTCGTCCGCAACAACAACAACAACAACAACAAAAGCAAAGCTATAGGCACCTATATTCTATGCACACACATACATACACAAATGACCGACGACGCAGCGAGAGCAGAGAAGGGTAAACCGCCACCGCTACCATTTCCTTAATATAACGCAATGTACGAAGCGCCGCAAACGGGGAGGTAGCGGGTGTTGAGATGTGGCACGAGGTGAGGGAGTACGTTGAACGAGGGTTAAATTGATGAATCGCCCTTGTCAACTGGTGTCCAGCTCAGATGTTGTGAAAATTTTAGCAATAAAGCCTCCTGCCCGCTCGGCTGTAGTTTCTGGTTCACCTCCGCCTTGGCGGCCCTCCCCCCCCCCTCTCTCTCTCTCTCTATCTTTCGAGTAACACGTTCTCATTGGAAATTTAATTAAATTTCTTGTTATATCATTTTAATAGACTTGAGACGTTAAAAGTTTATGACGGCTGGTTTTCACATCACGTCACGTCGCGGCACGTTTCATCTTGTCGCTAGATGTATACGCATTCCGTGCGTGTCCCGCGTGTGTTACCGTACATTAGACCGATACACGAGCCTTCGGCCTCTTCGTCTACTATTTCTTCGTCCATTGTATTCGCGTCCATCCTTTCATCATGTTTTACCACCACGATCAAGATGCTTTTTGAGACAAGTGTATAATATACTTGGTGGCTGGCTTAGGTACACAGTACTACAACCTACACGTTTCGCAGCGAATAACCAATGTCGAAGTTGTGTCGTCGACGTTGTTGTCTTTATTAATGACAGTTTACGAGGCGAGTTTGGATTTTTTTTTTTTTTTTTTCTTTTTTCATTTTTACCCGCTTGTTATTCGTCTCGGCGTTTCAATATTGTCACACGACTACATATATTTTGCACAATATATGTAGTTACAACCCACTAATTCAATTTAGAGCAGAACAACGCTAGAAACCGTCTTTTTTCAAGGACAATCTTGAAAAAATCGCTCCCCTCTTAAATAACATAGAAGGTTAATTTTTTGATATATTATTCAAGTTTTAGTTCTTTCATCATTGGTTCAAAAACGAACAATTATTGCAATTCTTTCTAATCAATACCACCTTCACTCCAAATTTGAACATGACTGAATTCTGACTCGACCTCATTCCAACCCAGTAACATAAATTATATAATTCACCACTTATCTAAAGAGGACTGTCAGAAGAGTCCATCGTCGATCTGTATAAATTGTTGCCTATCGTGTAGTACCACAAACACCTATATACATACCTACCCTTATTTTTTTGGCCAGAAAGGCCGATGCAAGTTTTCGCGTGGCGGTGTTGCCTAAATTAAAAAGTGATATCACAATGATTATGGCATACTATATTTATAAAAAAAACAGCCTGATTTTCCTGTCATATTGTAATCATAAGAATTTTCCTGATTAGCATTGCGGGTAGGAAGGGTCCAACAGGGCTAAAAAGTCGAAACCCCCAAAAAGCACATCAAAGGTCTCTACAAACGACGTATACCAAATTTCAACTTCCTAATCCGATTTGCAGGAAAGTTATGCGAGGAACAAACTCTAAAAGTTAGAAAAAATCAACCAAAAAACCACATATTCAGGGCTGTGAGGAGGTGCAATGGGACTGAAAAGCCCAGACTCCCAAAAGTCACATCTAGGATCCCTACTAAATGTAAACATATAATTTCAACTTTCTAGCTCAATTTGGAGAGGAGTTAACTGAGAAACAAACTCAAAAAATGAGAGAATTGAGAAAAACCGATAAAAAAAATCACTTTTTTGGAGCTGTGAGAGGATGCAACAGAGCTAAAAAGTCGGAACCCTCAAAAGGCGCATCTAAGGCTCCAACTAAAAATATGCGTACCAAATTTCAACTACCTAGCTAAATTTGGTGGAGCGATAGAGTAGGAACAGCCATTTTTCAGGGACGAAAAGGCGAAAACCTCTCATATCTCCTCTCTTATTTGACCTCGGAGGTTGATTTTTGGATATGTTATTTATTTTTGTGTTTTCTATCGATTGACTAGAAATAGAACAATTTTTGTGTTTTCGGCCCCTCAGCACTCCTCTCACCCGAAATAAGGCAAATCTGAATTTTGACCCAAGTTCATCCTCACTCATATAATATCTAATCTGCCGCCAAACTGAGCCGATTGGCTGAATTGGAGTGATTTTGCTCAGTATCGAACACAGTAAATAATTTTGTACAGGTTGAGTAAAAATCGATGAAATGAGGAAAAATGTTCATACGAACAAGTTGCCTAATTCAAGATCAGAGGAGGTAGTAATTCAAAAAATGAACAATCAACTTCTCAAGACAAACAAAAAGTGTTCTTTGCATCGATTGCCTATCTTAAAAATTCATGAGACTGATTTTATTCCAGCCTTTCTAAATGAAAATTGATTTATTTTTATTTATACAACTTACTAAACTGAACAAGCAGGACACTACAAGCTGCATTCTACATTACTGATTCAATTTGTACGGCAGGCAATTAATGCGAAAAATATTTTTTGTTTACCTTCTGGCTATTTAGCCAAGTAAATAATATTAACTTGGGGAACGTATGAGAAGATAAAAAGAATAAAAACATGGCCTGTGAGAACGTGCAATGATGCTGAAGAGTCGAGACCCCCAAAAGGTACATTCAGGACTCCTGTTGAATTCACATACCAAATTTAAACTTCCTAACTAAATTTGGAGGGAAGTAACAAACTCAAAATATATATTAAAAAAAAACGCCCCAAAAAAACACATTTTCCAAGCTGTTAGGGGTTGCAATTGGCTTGAAAAGTGGAAACCTCCAAGAGCACGTCTATGGCCACCACCAAGTACACATACCAAATTTAAACTTTTTAGCTCAATTTAGAGGGCTGATAGGGAATGAACAGTCATTTTTCATGGACAAAAAAAGGAAAAACTCTTATATCTCCTCTCTTAATCGACCTAGGATGCTGATTTTTGGATATGTAATACAGTTTTGGATTGCCCATTGATCGGTCTAACAAGGAATATTTTTTTTGCGATTTTGATCCCTCAACATTTCTGTCCTCCAAATTTGGGCATAACTGAATTTTGATCCGAGCTCGTCCCCACTTATATATATCTAATCCGCCGCTAAACTGAGCCTATATACCAAATTACAGCGATTTTGGTCAGTATCTAGCAGAGTAAATGACTTTAGTCTTCCGGAGGGGGGGGGTGGAATAAAATAAATATCTAACATTGCCAAAAATAGTCTTAATAGTATTCTAGGACCCTAGAACGGATTTTGTTGATATGCGCCCTTCCCCCACCCATCCAGCGCAGGTTGATACTCCATAGTAGCTTGGTTTTCATTGGCAGTATGATATAAAAAATCAGGCTAATAATCTTAATGGTCTCCTAAAACTATGAAACTGGTATGGTTTGTACCTTCCACTCCCAAACCATCCGCTGTAGGTTGATACTTGATAGCTTATATTGGCATGGTTTTTCTTGACAATATCCCATAGAAAATCGAGCGAAAAAAATAATATTTTCAATCTACTCAAAACCAAAAAATTTTCGGCTATCACAAAGATCACTCCACTCGATCAGTAGTATTAATGTTGACAGAATTGCCTATTCGGTTAGCCGCAAAAACATTGATCATAAAACTTGCGCATAGCTACAAGAACACACATACCCGAAGTAAATTGAGAAAAAATTTGGTAATCAGTTTAAAGTGTGAATTTTTTTTTAATTTCTCATTTTATTTCACAAAATTTATTTATTTATGCACAAGAGTCACCTAAGATTTGAAATTAAAACTACTGAAATCTTTCGATTTGTTTTACAAATCTTCGGGTAATGTTCTTTTCGATGCTCAAAAAAAGCATTTTTTTTTTTCAAAAATTGTGCGTGAAACTTTTTCTTAGTGCTAATTTTTAAGGGTCTAAATCAGGAGAAACCTATCTTCATATATTTAAAAAAAAATTGATCGTCAATCTTCATCCCTCGGAAAAACTTTGGACCCTAGCCTCTTCCGGTCCTTGTAAAATACCACTAAAAATACACGTGTAACATATGTCCCTTTGTGTACCACCCCACTCTAATTTTCAAGTTTGGCGACGCGACGCTTCTTAAAGAAAACAAGCCAGGCAGGAGCGAGAGGAATCTACAAACCACTGTCACCGTGCAGCGCCACACCGTTATAAATTGTTTCCGAAATTCATTACAGTATAAAGAAAGGAAATTATTACAATTGAGCATAAGTAAAGAGAAGAAGGAACTTCGTCGAAGGAGTGGAATACGAAAAAGAAGGTTATGAAAATAACATTTTCAAACACCCTCCGGAGCAACGTTTTTTTCTTCGGGTCGTCGTAAGTCTCATCTCGTCTCGTCTCGTCTCGTCATCTTCGTCAGAAGTTATTAACGCACTTTTACTATTATCATTGTGATTACGATTATTATTATTATTATTATTATTATTTATTCTTTTTTTTAATAAATTTTAATAATAACTTACGTTTAACGCTTCGACGACTCGTACGCAGGGAATGGAGAGTAGACGAGAGCAAAACCCGTCGAATTAATTTTTCGCCTTGTAAAAGTTACGAACGATTAAAAATTTAACGCCGTTAATTTGCGAAGTAGAAGGATGGAAGAAGAAAAAAGATTAAAAATATGCTAAAATAAAGCGCCGCGACGGGTTAATGTTTGTAATAATTTTTAAAAGGCTTTAAAAAATACATAATTTTCGTGTCGTAGTTCGTAGCCGTATAGCGAGCGTTTCTACGCACTCATCTTGCACTTCTTGGTAAATGTATACTTTCATTTTGTGTACAAGTCAATTATACGTAGATCAAGAAAAACTGCGAGCGAAGAGTCCATCAACTACACGAAGTGCGATTCCATTTTAACCTACACGTTGCATTCTTTTCAAAATTTCAAGTCATCTTTTTTTTTTACCCCTTACCTCTTCCTCTTTAACAGACGCGAATGATAAAGTCAGGCTAGAATCGAAAAGATAAAATTTGTATCTGTATATTCCTAGTGATAAGGGTTGTACGAAAGGATGTTGAATTGAAACCGGAGAAAGCTTATTTCTTTCTTCCATTCGTATACACGAAACGCGTACTTATAGGACAGTGAAGTAATAAAAGAAGCAGCAAAGCCCCAAACTCCGCTGCTTCATCACATAGGGTACTTTGGTTGTGTTATGTTTGCAACCGTCAGCTTCATCTTGTCGACGAATTTCGCGTATTCATCGAATATGAAAATGAAAATTAAGTTGAAAACTTTTATTCGACTTTGGTATGAACAACGTTTAGTGTAGTAGCGAGCGACCGACTACCAAGGCAGGATGGGGCCAAAAAAGCTTTAAAATCTGCCCGGTTAAATTTGGTTTAACGCAATTATTCATTTTTCTAGATTAATGAAAAATGTTTTGAAGGGTATTTCGTTGTCGTAGTCGTTGGATACTATGCCTACTAAGAAAGCTGTACTTCACGTCGCATACTTATGCACACTTCCCTTTTGCCTCGCGTATGTTGTATAAGTATAGTTGTTGCTCTACCACCGCCTACGAGCTATTTTTCCTCCGATGCATGGTCCCTCTTACTCGGCGAAATTATACTCGAAAATGTTTGATAAATGAATGTACATCAAGCGAAATACACGTACACATATAACACTGGTCTACCCACAGAAAACACAGACACAGAATGATGAACGTGCGGAGAACAACAGTAAAAGCAAAACATGGTAAGAGGGAAATGATTCTTTCAACGAATATGGCGTGGCCTTTCGTTTATGTTCAAATTCAACAAACGTATTTGTATCTTGTACAGTGCATTGAACAAATTACACGTATCTCTTCGTACACAGATATGCAGTTTTTATTGCAGTAGGATTTTAAGCGAAGCGAGGGGGTTAACCCTTCTACCTCTCCAATGGCTTTTATTTTGGAAAAGTTGACCGAATTTTACAATAAAAAAAACTACGACTAATTCTGATGGTTAAAAATTATTAAAGCTGTAATATTCGTTCCAAATACCAGAAGGGGGGCTTCTTACCCTAGAACAACAACTATGATGAGAAAATATTTTGAGAAAAATTTTGTACCTCTAATGCAAGTGTTAGCACAATGAAGGACTACAATGATTCTTTTTTTCTTAATTTCTTCATTTTTTGGTCCAACGTACCTTTACAACTATTTTTATGCGTATCAGATAAAAATTGTAGTTCAGTTTTTAATTCGAAACTGAAATTAGGTACTCGGATCAACACCGACCAAAATCGATGAAATTTGGCCAACAAGCTTAGATTAGAAGCACATTAGATATATAAGATTGGGGATGATTTTTGGCTAAGCTTTAGTTACGTTCAAATTTTGGGCAGGGGGTGCTGAAAGGCACAAATTGTAAAAATTATTCGTTTTTAAAAGAATTGATAGAGAATTTGAAGTAGTATAAAATAAAAATTTTGGAACTTTTCCCTTCCAAGGAAAAATTCTAGACATGACAAAATTTCATCATGGAGTGCAAAAATCATCAATAATTTTGAATCAAAAACGTTTGCTATTCTCTTCACTCCATTTTGAAACTAGATTTCATTAATTCCCAGCAAAATGAAAGGTATACAATCATCCATTATCAAGAGTTTTTTATCAAAAACTTCAAATCATAAATTTTATTATTGTTTTATGTTTCAATTATTTTAATTATTTAACTTTTTTTTTTTGTAATTTTATAATTTTTTATTTTTTAGTTGGACATCCATTTCAAAGTTCTGAAGTACAAAAGTAATCAATTTTTATCATTTATCAAAAGTTTTTCAATTTTTTCAACTTTTTTATTTTTTCAATTTTTATTTAAAAGTTTTTATTAATTAATTTTTTTTATTTTTTAATTTTCTGTTATTTTCTATTTTTTGTTTTTTTAATTTTTCGATTTCTACATTTTTCTATTTTTAATTTTTTCAACTTTTTTACTATTTTAATTTTTTGTTTTTTACATAATTTAATTATTGTTGTTCTTTTTTAATTTTTTTATATTTTTCAGTTTTAATTTTTCTATTCCTTAAATTTAACATCGAAAGATGATAAATAGCGCATTCTGGAAAAATCGTCAACGATTGACCATCAACGGTTAACCATCATCATTAGATGACATTAATGGACCATCAACAATGCGACATCATCATTGAGTCTACATCAGTGGACAGATTTTTATGGGCTGAAATGAAATCAGTGGACTTATTTTATAAAGGATTGATTTTATTATTTTAAGTTGGAATGTTGAGGAAAATTATAGATGTTATTAATGGACTTTCAACAGTGTGACATCATCATTGGACTGACATCAGTGGACAGATTTCTATGGATTGGAATGACATCTGTAGATTTATTTTATGAAGGATTGATTTTATGATTTTAAGTTGGAATGTTGAGGAAAATTAGAGACGTTTGAAATGGTGTACTCTTCAAAACAGTGGACCTTGACCTAAAATCGATTTTATGATTTTGAGTTGAAATGTCGTTATCCGTTGACCCATCAACAGTTTATCTTGACTCTGGATTGATTTTAAGATTTCAAGTCGAAATGTCGAGGAAAATTGAAGATATTTAAAGTTGACCGATAAACCCATAGACAGTTGACCTTGACACTTAATTGACTTCATGATTTCAAGTTGAAAATTATAAAAAGATGGCCTGCCAACAGTTGACCTTGACCTTGGATTGATTCTATGATTCTGAGTTGAAATGTCCTTACCAGTTGTCCCGTCAACAGTTGACATTGATCCTGAATTAATTTCTACATTTCAAATCGAAATTTCGAGAAAAATCAGTTGACTTTTACTCGGGTAGATAGAAAAATCGGTTGACCCAATCTTCGTGTAAATTATACTGAAAATTATTCTGTTCTTTTTTCAGAGTCATGTCCCACTATTTCGGAAATCAAACTTACGCAATTATGAAATTCTAAAGTTAAAGAAAAAGATCACATTTGAGTAGCTGTGTGAAAAAACTGTCCCTCACAGTAAACGAAGATCGACAAATCTCGCTAAAAATCTAGAAGAAAATTTTCCAAGTGATAATAAGTATTAAATAAAAAAAAGAAGAAAAAAATTGTACTAATTACACTTGAAATATCAACACTTACATTTGAGTTTTAAGCATTTACTTTTTTTTTAATTTTTCAATTGTTTTTTAAATAACATTTCACCTTAAATTGCAAAACTCATTTATAATCATCTTTCAACACGAATTTTTGATTAAAAACTTGTAATAAAAAATCAAAAACCTTGGGTTTTTACAAAATGACGCTCAGCTTCAAGACTTATCCACGTCAATATCCAAAAATCACCCCCTCATTGAAATTAGAAGAGCGGATTTGAAGGTTTTTCTTTTTTTCGATCTGGAAAAAAATTTATTCAGCATATAGGAATACACGTATCCCTTCAAAATGCAGCTAGGGAATTGAAATTATGAATTTCGGGGTTCCCTACTTTTTAGGCCCATTTCACTCCGCTCGCAAGTTTTTTTTGTGTTTCTTGCAAATTTACGAATTTGTGGAGTGCGCATCTCCTCTCCAAATGAATTATACGGTTGAAATTTGATATGTACATTGCGTAGAAGCTGTAAATCTGGCTTTTAAGGTTTCAGCTAATCAATCAATGATCAACTTCTAGTCTCACCCTAACTCCTACCTCTACCCCTACCCCTACCCCTGCACTTGATTTCAAAAAAGCATCGCAGGATGTTGCTTTTGCCAGACTATATTGATTAATGATACCTCGTGATACAAAGTGACCCATTTGAGAACCAACGAGACTTTAGAATCAAGAATGAACTATGAGCGAACGAGTGATTCACATTTAGAATAATGTAGGATATTTTAGAACCAAGCTTCGAATTGATTAGGATAACTGTCTTAAAATTTAATACCACGCAGTTCGACGTAAAAAAAAGTAAATAAATAATTAAACATTAAAAAAGTATTAACGACTATTTGATAAATTAACAATTTTAAACCAATAAACCAGATTTTCGATACATTTTAGAGCGTTCATTTCACCCAAGATATATTTTGTATGTTGCTTGAGGACGAATTCTCCTCTTTTAATTTTTCCCGTTTGTTTAGGGTTAACAACATTCATTTCGATATCTCGTAATTTTGTATAAGTTTCGGATTGTATGTTTCCAACTGTAAGAACGTGTAACATGAGAATGGCCGATGGTGTAGGAAAATAGAATTGTTTGTTGTAATCATTATGGAAAAATTTAGCTCCTCTTTGTAATATACCGTTGTGCTAATGGTTCTGCTGCCTATTGTAAGGGAGGACAAGCAACCATCATCGATATAATTTTCCAACGTGTAATCTGTGAATCAGACTACATCGTTATAATTCGGTGCTTCACTCATTAAATCCACGAACAACTTCAGCTTTCAGATACATGAAAAAAAACGATTTTCTGATAAAGGAGGCTGATCCAAGACCAATTTTATTCTCTTTGAAGACGATTCCACTTTGAGTCGCCATTTTGTATAGAAGGAAATCACAATGAGTTTTATGAAATTATTCCAGACAGAAGTGAACAGAAAATTTAATCGATGAGATCTCAGTCCCTGACCATCACCCTGCCGCATCGAGGTTGTTTTGATGAATACTTGTATTTGCTTTCTAATAAACTAGACTATCTGAAAAAGAATTTGCAGTCGAATTTTCTTATGAATAATTTTTTTTTTTCTTTTTTTCATGGTCAAATCAATGCATTATGTTACTGGTCTACTTGTACAAAGTGCTACGAATAAACGGATTATAGCAATCGGAAAGGATGACTGGTGGGATATCAGACTGTTAAAAGCCCATAAACACATTTTACACTGCGTAAATGTAATTTCATTTCATACTCTATCCACTAGTCAAGTCCTTCCAAAGCGGCGATTTTCAAAAATCAGTTTGAAACGTCATTAAATTTTCTATTCAATCCGGATTGTAAATTATCGTACACTTTAATTTACTCTACTCGTTTCGTTTGCTTCTTCAAACCAACCTCGAGTACATACACTTGGCATATGGATACATACGTAGACCATCAAAATGCACCCACACGTTTACCTTTTGTTGGCTTATTAGTATTGGTGGGTGTTTTTCGCATTCTCTTCATCTCTATACCATCTACCTACCTTTATCTTTTGCAGCCTACACCGGCACCGGAAGGTGTAAGGCAAGGTAATACGCTCGAAAAGCTTTTTTTCCTCGTAATTTTTCATTTATTTATTTTTTTCATTTAATTTTTTTAATTAAAACGTAAAATTACCATAATCCTTCACGTATGCGATAACACCGGTTTACGCTTAATTGGAAAGCTCGCGCAAGGTTTTGTCGTGTGTGCCATTAAAATTAGTCTCGTTTAGTTCGTACGAATATGCTGTGTAGCATAACGGCCAAGTATAAAGAATAGATAGAGGTATGAGCGAGGAACGAGGAATTAAATTTTTTTTTCAAACCAAAGAGACGCGACTTTGCCCTTTTCTCTTCAATCCCTTCATCAGTCATCCACAAAAGTTTACGTTACCAAATAAAAATCTTGCAAATAAGCTTTTCAATTTTTTTTTTCTTTTTTAGCTTTTCGCGTCTAAGGTTTTCATTAACGGTGTGGTGTACCTTCAATTACAACGAAAAAGTTACTCACAAGACAGACACCTACGATACAGAAAGAGGGGAGAAATATTCGCTCATTCCGAAGAGTAATGAAAAATACGAAAGTTACGAGTAAAGTACTTACAAAATTTCCAATTGTTACGCCATCTTCTTCGTATGTATGCAAATATATGTAAGTGTACTATGTATTAAGTAAGACGATTTAAAATATCAAAATAACAGAAATAAGCGCAATAATACCAGTCGCATCGGCGAACAGAAAACGAATTAGGGAGCAAGATAGAAAGAAATAATTGCCGCGCGAGGAAAAAAGCTAAAATCTCAACACTCTTTATAATCAAAAGTTTTCTAATTATTTTCGTCAAGTTTTTCGTAATTTTTTCACGTTTATACCATCGACTAAAAGATTAGGTAACTTCGATCGAATTTTACCACACGATAAAAATAACGAGCTTTTACAACATAAAACATGTTTCGTGTGCATTTATTTCTGTACTTATTACGTGTATGTGCGATGGTATGAGTGCGACTACGCTCGTACATCTTTTTTTAATTGCTTGGCTGTCGATCGCTATTTAACATGCGACGGTTCACGACCATTTAACGTACAAGGCGAGTTTTTCGTGTCTTTTATGGGATACCTTGATAATTTTTCTACGTACCTACGACGATTAATACAATTAGTTTAATTTTTCATTTCAACCGAAAACGGTCGATTGTCGCTGAATCAGTTGAAAGGCTATAGCGGGGTAAGGGGCGATTTTGGCCTCAGCCCCGATTTTCAATCTAATGCCCCTAGCAAGTGTACCTCGATGTAAACAAATTCTGGAACAAATTCTCACCCCTCCTGCACTCCATTTCGGAGTTATGGTCATTTCATTGCACTGTTTTCAATAATTTTTCACTTCAACCGAAGCGAATGAAATTTTCTGTTCTTTGGTACAAAGTTACATCTCGTAGAGGTGTATTTACGATAATTTTTCCATCAATTTTAGTGCACTTCTACTTGTGGTTTTGACCATTCAAAATTTTCAACTGTAAAAAAACCCCCTGATAACAAAGTTCGACCACATTTTAAAAATATGCCAAAAACGTGTTTTTTAACCTACATTTACCTAACGTATTCATTTTTGGTGAAATCGGTTGCGTAAAGGTCGAGAATCTTGTGAATAAAATGTTTTTAAAGAGAGCGAGAATAAAAAAAAATACGGAAATGAAATATTCAAAAAAATATACGAACAAAAAAAAAGAGAGAATCACTATTCACGAATGATGTTAACGATTTAAATATACATGGGCAGAGGGCCAAACTCTGGCACAGTCGATACCGCCTGAAAAATAAATTAAAATCACGTTCGAGTACCAAGCAATGAAGATATGTAAGATGGTATTTCGCCTGTCTTGTGATTGATGGCAACTCTTCGGTCTACTCAATCATGCTGTCAGCAGACCACCGTGAGGGCTACAAGTTGATCAGTGCCCCAGAACTATTCATGATCCACGTTTACCCGCTACATCAATTACCCAACAAGTGACCAATCAGCGTAACAGCTTGACCAGCTCTCATCCAAGTAACGTGCAGTTTAATAGGGGTTATCGTCTATGTATCACAATATTGATACCTCGAGACTGTGCGTCGAATTATTGCTGGAGAATCGAACTCCGCATAAAGATCGCACGACAGTGTTGGCAAGACAGTGACTAAAATTAAAGCATCGCGATAGCTATCGACAAATTAAACTTAAATACTATAGTACTCAATGAGTAACCCAAATCAATGAATTGACTCACCAATAATGGAACAATTCTGGTGGAACGAGGAATGCAAAGAAGCCAGAAATAAGTGTAATACTACATTCTCCAAATTACGTTCTTGTATTAATTCTGAAAATTTCCTAGAATATCGCAAGGCTCAAGCATCAAGTCGTAGGATATACAAAAGTACTAAAAGAACCTGCTGGAATAATTTTACAGGCTCCTTCAACCAAAAAACCTCAGTGTCTGATATTTGGAAAATGACTAAAGCTTTGAAACGAGGTAAATTTGAAAGTTACAACGGAAATATTTCTGAAGATAGGCTTGTCTCTTTTACTGATAGCCTAGCCCCTCCATATGTCCCAACTGAGGATGAGACAATACTCCCTGATACGCCTATGTCTGATTTTTTCACACCCACTTGAAAGGCCTTTTTATATTCAAGAATTTTTGCTAGCTTTGGAAAAAAAAATAACACTGCCCCAGGACTTGATGGAATAAGTTATGCAGTAATTAAAAATCTCCCCAAATCAGGAGTTGAGATACTGACTTCTATTTTTAATTCTATATGGAGATATGGAGAAATTCCCACTGCCTGGACCAAGTTCAGAATTGTTCCTATTCCCAAAAAGAATGATGTTAAATTGAGGCCCATTTCACTTGCATCTTGTTGTCGAAAATTATTTGAGAGTATGATTAATCGCAGAATCATTCACTGGTGCGAAAAGTGCAATATGTTCCCGGAGAATATGTTTGGGTTTCGCCCAGGAAAAAATACTGTAGAGTGTGCTAGTAGACTAGTTGGAGATATTTACTCGGCACTTATTGATAAAGATTTTACTGTAGCTGCCTTCCTAGATATTCAGAGTGCATATGATAATGTATCAATTCCTAGGTTAAAGGAATGTTTAGAGAGCTTGAATCTTCCTAGCCGTTTTGTTCATGTGGTAATTAAACTCTTCATGGTCAGAGAAATATCAGTCATCTCGGGTGAATTTTATCAAAAAAGAGTAATATATAAAGGGCTTCCTCAGGGTTCATCTCTTAGTCCTACTCTCTTCAACCTTTACATTCTGGACTTGAACAAAATTAGTAGATTTGTTTCCTTGTTGTTCTTTGCAGATGACTTAGTGATGTATTACCGAAGCAAAGATATTCTGATTG
>FIZR01013285.1:0-12396 GCA_900060175.1 Ferrisia virgata
AAAAAATTTTTTTTTTTTTTTTTTTTTTTTTTTTTTTTTTTTTTTTTTTTTGAAAACACGCGAATACATAGGAAAAATAGTACTGCTTTTCGTGTGGTTTGAAAAACGAAGCTGAAATTGGAATTATTAGCTGCAAAATAATCATTCAAGTATTACAACCAATTTTCGGTCTCAAAAGTCAAATGAACGTGACACAGTTTTGAAGTCTTCAACTTCATCCTCCCTTTCCCCTCTCCAGAACCATAGCCAGCCCTAATTAGAGGAGGATGTTAACCGAATGACAAGGGATGCTGAGTAAATATCTTACGAATGAAAAAAAATTACACAAATTTTTTAAACTTATTAATCAGTGTTACGAAGCTTGTAGAAGCACTTGAATACGAGTATAGCTGAAGAAAAAACATTTCACCAGGCAAAGTACTATGCAGTAAAAATTTGCTGTGTTGATGAAATTTTCCCAGGGGATGTCCAGCTCGGCTCTACGGGATGCTCAGCATCTGTTAGCACCCCTGGATTCAGGCTTACGCCTATATCCCCTCATCACCATCTGTCTTTGAAATATTTTAAAATTCTAAAAATTAATGTAAAAATGGGAAAAAATTTATTTTGAAATGTTACGCGATTATTACAATAGTTTGAGAGCCTATGATAGTCGGAAAAACAGCTAAAAATCATCAAAAAATGTATAAAAAGAAACTGAACCGAACATGTAATTAAAAATGGTCGAGTTGATTTTTTCACTATTTTTGTATTATAATTTTATAATCAGGTAAAAGTAAAAAAAAAAAAAAAAAAAACATTTTTCGAAAAGTACAGAAGATATGCGAATTGTCCTTTTCATGAGCAATAGTAGTGGTACAGGTAGATATTGGAGTGAATAGATGACCCCCCCCCCTCAAGGCACGTCTAGTACTTCTACTAAATTTACATACTGAATTTCAACCGCTGGGATCAATTTACAAAAGAGATATGTGTGGAAAAAACCTGAAAAATATGAAAACCGACCCAAAAACTACATTTCCGGGGCTGTGAGACAGAAATGGCGAAGACGCACTAGAAAATTGACCCCCTCCCCTCCCCAAGTATACCCACAGTCACTACTAAATGTACATATCAAATTTCAAGGATCTAGGATGCTGATTTTTGAATATGTTATACAAATTTCAATCCTCTATCGATTGGCTCTAACAGAAATAATTTTTCCATTTTTGCCACCCATCGCACCTGCCTGAAAATTTAAACATGATTAAATTTTAACTCATGGTCATCTCTCGTTAATTTAAACCTATTTCCCAAATTTGAGTGATTTTTGTGAGCATTAAAACGAGTGAATAATTTCAGTGTGGGGAGGGGAAGGGGTGACCATGTCAGATATTTATTCCATTTTATAATTGTTTTCATCCTCTCCCCCCTCCCCCCATTAAAAATCATTTGCTCAACTCGATGCCGACTGAATTCAATCAAATTTGGGCAGTAGGTTTGGATTGACGGTGGATTTGGTATTTTCGAGTGGGGAGAGACCTTAGCTTAAAATTCAATGATGCTTAAATTTGAAGAAGACGGTGCTGAAAGGACAAGATTGCGAAAATTGTTTTTTTTTTTATGCCAATTGATAGAGATTCAAAAGTTGTATAACATATCCAAAAATCAGTTTCCTAGATCAATTAGGAGAGGAGATATGGAGGTTTTCCCCTTTTTGACCATGAAAACAGGCTTTTCCTCCCCTATTTGCTTTCCTAATTGAGCTAGAAAGTTGAAATTCAATATGTAAACTTGGTAAAGGCCATAAATGTGAGCATGTTGCACCATCTTTTTGAGCACCTCAAAAAATATGTACGTTATACTTATGGGTAATACTAAATTTAAAAAAAAAAAACAATTGCAGGCATGCCCCGTTCAAATTTTTTTTTAATTTTAGAAATGTTCTAACCCTACAAACTCTTTTTAAATGTTCAAAAGAAAAATTGAAAAAATTCTCACATATGGTTAGTATTATACGTGAAAATTTCAAACTTTTTTGACACCCCTCCCCCTCCTCCCCCTCGGATGGAAAATATTGAATTATGAGCATTGCATTATCTTATCGTAGGAGAGCCTTTCCATTAGGTCAAGGAATGACAAAGTTGAAAATTGCAAAGTTTCATTTCGAAAAGTGAAAATTCACCGAATTTTTTCACGTTTGTATTCATGCGATTGAAAAATAGTTCGCTTATACTTATTACGAGTAGATTTTATTAAGAGAAAAAATCAATCCCTACACTGATTGCTGTTCTCTTCTTTCAACTCTTTCATTCTTTTTTCCCCAATATTGCATTTGATAAAGTTGGGATTTTAAGGATTACACGTGTAGGTAGGTATATTTGGCATCTAGTGCTTTACATCCTTTCTTATTGATAACTTTCCGCCGACTAAAGCACAGTACGTCTATGACAGTTCATTTTGCTTCTCATCGATGAAATTCTTGAAAGAAAAAAGACTACGAATAGTCGTATTTCATATATTTTCCATTTTGGAGTTCAATTCAAGCACAGCACAAGTCTGCTCGCCTCACCTCGCCTCGGTTACCGCATACACAACGCTATTTATTTTTCAATAATATTTTCTATTTTTGATGAAAAAGAGAACTTATTTATTAAAAGTAATCCAACCTGCGAATTTAATTCAAACTCCATTGCCTGCAAGTTGGTCGTAATTTCACATCGAAAATTATTTTCAGCGTGTTTATTTTAAAAGGAAAATACTTTCTTGCGTTCAATTATGAGCACATCATAAGTAGGTATGTGGACAAATATGTACTGATATTGGAATAGACAGGCTCGCTGATCATTTTTCCATAAAATTGACGAATGTCAGCGTTTCTTTTTTCTTCATAACAAAAATGTCGATATTTTAGCTATTTTTCATTTCGTTAGAATGAAATTTTTACTGTAAAAATATGCGGGTAATAGCGATGACATATTTCAAAATAACATTTTTCTCATTCTTATTACCTTTCGCTGCTGTTTTCTTCATTTTTTTTGTTTTGTTGACAATTTGCGATAAGGATAAAATTGACTGAAGCGAGTTCGAGTTTTACAATTTTAATTTCAAAACTGAAGCATCGTGAATTGATGTTATCGGAGACGAATTAAACTCGTATTTTTAAGTAGAAGGAAATTACGATTTTTACTGTTGGGATTCTATCGCTTGGTGGTTTCTTCTAAGTAGATTGCCTTACTTTATAAACATTTTAGTTTGGTTGTTGAAAAGTTAGATACTTTTATCTTATCTGAAATGTAAAGTGATGTAAAAATATATACGTAGTTCTATCGAATGTCATCGTTTTATAATTATTCGTTGTATACGAAGATAATTTTCATATTGAAGTAGGATTAACCCAGTAATGAATTTGAGTGGTATAGAAAAACGAAGTGTTTGGAAAGCTTGCGAACAAATCAGTTTGAAAACATTCCACCCTAATGTTGTCATGTTAGGTTCCGAAAATTAATTCATTGCTTGATCTTTAATTCTGAAACGTGCTCGTGTAGCTGGGTTGTCCTGTCCATTAATTTTTGAAAGTAGAAATTCCGAAGCGTAGCTAGGCTAAGAGCCCTAAAAGTAGGACTGGAATGAATTTTGAAAAAACTCAGTTTTTTAGATCATGAAAAATTAAAATTTCTCATGGTGTATTATTCACTCGATGTGAGCATTTTTTTATTGAAACCTGGCGAATGTTTTTTTTTCTTTATTTTTGACACGAAATAAAATTGAACGTTTAGGTTAAGAGCGTTTTTAATCTATGGTGTTTCCCAAAATTTGGAGAGACTTAGTGAAAAAAAGTTGCGAAATAACGTTAAATGGACGTGGTAAAAATTTGAGTCTCTAATTTGACTTTTTATCCCCCCTCCCCCTACAAATAAGTTTAAAATGTCAAACTTTACGCAAGAAATTTTTTTTAGGATTTTTTGGCGGCATCATCATATGTGATGCTAAAAAAGTTATGAGATTTTTTTTTTATTTACAGGAGGTTCAAAATTATGTTTAAAAATGGAATAAATAATGTAGAAAAAATGCAAAATTTCTTCATGTCTATGTACGAAATTTCGTAACAAATGGAAGTACTTTTTTTGCTTCTTTTTTCATCAAAAAATTCAAAATATACGACTTTTTCTCTTATTATACATGATTTTGTACCTCCTGAAAAACTAAAAAAAATTTCGATCCGGTGCATTATTAAAACACATTAATACCAAAAAATTCAAAAAAAAAATCTGTTCGATTTCTCATTATAAATTTCGAAATTTCAAATCAATTTAAGAGACCTCAAATTTTTACCAAGTTCATTTGACGTGATTTCAAATTTTTTTTTCATTACCCTCTCCAATACTTGGAAAAAAACGCAAAAATTGAAACACCCTAGAATACGTACATTGTTTTGAGGAGGGGGGGGATTAACCAATCAAAATTCTATGCTCCTAGTTTAGAGAGAATTTGAACTTCGGATTCTCAAAGTAGGATTAGTTTCGGAAAAGACAAATTTCATGAAGTAGGATCCTTGATCACAAGGTCATTACGATGCGATTTGAGTTTCAATGCGCAACTACCTAGCCTAATTTCAGTTTAACTTTAGACCACTTTTGGCCCTTTACGAGGTGGTTGAAGTCGTGTACATATCCTAATGGCAAAAATCAAGATTTTTAATTTTTCCAAAAAAATTGAACCCCATACGTTTTTGATGATTATATTCAGCCCAGAAAATTGAATTTAAATAGAAATTGGACTCGGGAGATGCAAAAATTCAAAATTGAATTTTTTAGCTCAGTGAACTGCATTTTACATCATTTTTAGGGCCGTGAATGGCAGAAAAAATGTAATTTTTTCCAAAATAATCGTATTTTGAGGACCCATTTCTCTTTGAGCTAGAGGCAAAAAATTTTGTATGGTGCGTTTTCAAGTCGAAATCAATCATTTCTGTGAGTCTGATCACAATCCTGTGCACATATTTTTTTTCACATCACAAAAAAAATATCAGACCATTTCATGAACAAAAAAGTAAAAAAGATCGCAATATGTTGCTTTTTGAGTTTGATTTTCGTTAAATAAAAGAGATACTCGAATTGTTTCATTCATGGAATAAACAGAAAATTTTCTAAAATATTTTAAACCCTCGCCCAAGGTACTTAACAGGTAGTGAAAGTAGTGAATAAGTGGTGAATGTAGTTGTAATTTCAAAAAAAGTTGTGAAAAAATGAAAAATTTAAAGGCAGAAATTTTTTTTCAATCAGTAGGTTATAATCAAATTTGTTCATTTCTTTCATAAAACAAATTTTCTTTCATTTGAAATTTCAGCTGTGATCAACTCGAGCTCGTTGATTTTTTTATTGGCGGCGGAGAGCAGGAGAAAAGAGGGGTAAGAGGGGTGTGTGTCAAGTTGAGAAGTTTTTAAAAATTTGATGAAAAATGTAGTGAAGAAGAAGTGATGTTTCAAAAAAAAAAATTCATTAAATACCCCATGATCCTACCTCAATTTTGAGGGGTGATAAGAGCACACACAATTGTCCTGAAAATTACTTTTCGAGGCTGCGAAGGTATGTAATTGGACTGAAAACTCAACGCCCTCCCTTAAAGAAACATCTGAACCTCTTACTGAATCTGTATACCAAATTTCAACTCCCTAACTCACTTTAGAGTGGAAATATGATTAGAAGTGTCTTTTTTCAAGGTCACAAAGGTGGGGAGGCCTCCATATCGTTCCTCCTAATTGACATTAGAGGTTGATTTTTGGATATGTTGTACAACTTCAGATCCTCTATCGATTGGTTTAAAAATGAACAATTTTTACGATTTTGGCACCTCAGCAACCCCTCCCCCAAATTTGGACATTATTGAATTTGTACTCAAGGTCATTCACACTCATATGTATCTAATTCGCCGCCACTCTAAGCCTATTGGTAAACATTCAGCGATTTTGATCCGTATCGAGCCGAGTAAATGATTTTAGTCTTCGACAGGAAAACAAAGAAATAAATGAAAGTACAAATATCTGGCATCGCAAAAAAATAGTCTTAATCGTCTTCTAGGACCCCAAAACAAATTTGTTGAAGCTTTCATCTCATACGCCATAGGTCGATAAACCCTAATAACCCAGTTTTCATTGGCAATATGACTCGAAAGTTAGTCTAAGAGTTATTCTTATGTTGAGCAATGAAATAGTAAATAATAAAAACAGTAGCTAATAACTAAATCCCTAAAATAACATCTGCATCGAATTCCACGCACGATAAAAAGTTAAATTCGACGTATTAAGTAGGTAGGCCGTGTAGATAAAGTTATCACTTGAAGCTCGCGAAATGGTGTACCAGAATTTCATATCTACAATATTTACCCATTATATGAAGGTAGGAAAATATCTGCGCGCAAATCTCATATTCCTATCTAAATATAACAAGATAACTGCATTTTCCCCCTTTTTGTTGATAAGCATAGTATAACTTGCTTGCCTTATAAGAAATTCAAAATATGAAGACTTTTTTTTATCATAGCGTAGCGTCTTTTTATTTTTACTGCTGCGGAGAAATTCGGTAGTTTGTACCTTTATGAATGTCTAAGGATTGAGATGAACGTTTGCAGATACGAAAGGGAGTCGTTGTCGTCAACTGACGTAAAATTAAATTGACCAAATAGACTGCTACATTATACTTTGGTACATAACCGTGATGTATTTAATGGTTTTATACTTCGCCAATAAAACGGTTATATTGCCATTTCAACGTTAATAAAAATCAACATTATTGGATTTATTATAATTTTTTTTTATTTTAATTTTGCATTATTCGATTTACGGTAAATTTAAATTTTTTAATTTGTGAAAATTGTTTATGTTTACATGGTTCCAAAATCAATCTTGTTTTTAACGATCTCACGAAGAGAGTTGGAGTAAAATTTCACCCCATATTTCATTCTTTATAATTACACCGTATATAGTCATTATTGAAATTTTAATAACCAATCAAGTATATATATATATATATATATATATATATATATATATATATATATGTATCGTATTCATGATGATAAAATTACTTGAAATTTTTTCGAGTGCTACAAGAATCCGAAAACTAGTATAGAGTTAAATAATGACCTATTTCGTATAAGATGATTAGAAAGGCGTCGGTGAAAAATTCAAATTAATTACGTCGGCTGTTTTTTTCTTCATTTTTTGTATTTCTAGTATGCTTACGAGAGTACCTAAGTACTTATCGAAAAACAATAATTTGACGCTGGAGCGTTGCATAAATTTTTCAAAAAACGACGTTTGTGCTCATCTCTTATTGATTTTTTTTTCCTTCTTTTATACGAAATAAACAGCACACGAGGGATTCGAACGATAGTGAATTGAAGAAATATCGATAAGTATTGTTTATAATTGTATGGATACGAACCAAGTCGACTTTACAGCAGTAGGAAAAGATAAAACTGCGTTATTTTATTTTGATAATTTAGTGTAGCTTTTTTTGGGGGGGACGGGGCGGTTCGAACCATCGTGTACAGGGCGTATTTTAACGTGCAGCTCCGCACATTTTGTGCAGCTCTAAGGAGAAATTGTGCAGTTTCATAAATGTGAACATTTTAACAATTTTTATTGTACTCAAACGACAAAAAAAGAGTAAACAAAGAATCTCACAAAATTACGTTAGTTAATAACGTATAGAAAATCTGTATTAAGCGAATGATTTTTCCCCTTATTTTAGAATCAAACGTCTCATTGAATTCAAAAAATAAGCGAAATTAATTGAGAAATGAGACTGGAAAGCACATCTGCAACCCTTACTAAATATACATACTAAATTTCAACTTCCCAGCTCAATTTGGAGGGGGGCTATGCGAGGAACAAACTGAAAACAAGAAAACTTGGCCAAAAAAACCACATTTCTAGGTTGTTATGGGGGAGGGGGGGTAATGAATCTGAAAAGTAGAAACCCCAAAAAGCACATTAATCACCCCTACTAAATCTACATAACAAATTTCAACTTTCTAGCTCAATCTGGAAGGGAGGAATAGGAAAGAATAGCCTTTTTTCAACGTCAAAGAGGAAAAAACCTCTCAAATCTGCCCTCTTAATTGACCTAGGAGGCTGATTTTTAGATATATCATTCAACTTTGGATTGCCTATCGATTGGCGCAGAAAGGAACAATTTTTGCGATGTTAGTCTCTCAACATCCATCCTCAAAATTTGAGCACAAGTGAATTTTGACCCAAGGACATTCTCACTACAGAATTTTTAAATCTGTCACTAATCTAGGCCTAATCCAAAATTTGATCAATTTTGAGCGGTATCAAGCTGAGAAAATTATCTTTAGTTTTGGGGGAAAAAATAAACGTCATGACCAAAAATGGTCGTAAGGGTCTTCTAGGATCCCAAAATAGTATTGTTGATATTTCCCACCTACCGTAGATCAATAGACCGTACAGTCCGCTTTTCATTAACAATATGACGTAGAAAATCAGACTAAAAATTCAGTTACAAAGCTGAAATTATTACATCATTTCAAGGCCATTTGGCAAATATTGGGTCACGCCGTTTGCGGGTATCCAAAAAAAATTTTAATTCGGCCCACCAAAATGTAAAATATAAATTTTAGATGATGAAGTTCAATATTTCAATTTTACCTGCCACAGCCAATTTTTCTGGCGAATTCAGAAATGGTCATTTTCCTTGCATTTCAAATTATATTTTTTTTTAATTGAAAAAATGCTTTTTCGAAAAAAAAAATCTACAGAAGAGGACATATTTCATCAATGTTTGATCCTCAAAACCAATTTACTTTGAAAAATAGTTTTAATGATGCCAAGAGTTCTCAAAAATGACGAAAAATATGTTCTGTAAGCAACACTAAAAATTATGTACGATAGATAAATATTAAATAGTTCACTTAATCATCTAAAATTAATGTCCTAGGAGGAGGGAAAGGTCCATTTCTCAAATAAAAATCCTTCACAATTTTCCAGAAAATTGTAAAAGAAACGAAAAAGGGACAAATAGTGAAAATTTGCCAGCTATGATAACTCTGGGCACCATGTACGAGTTTCGATTATCAATCACAGTATTGAGCTTTATTTCTTTTGAACGTCTTTCATGTAACAGTAGTGTAAAAAAAAATTTTGAAAACAAATCCGTATAAAATACAAAAAATTGAGAAAATGCGAGTCATTAATAGTTTACTGTAGCTGAATATTGGAAGGTAAGATGCTCAAAAATGGGTACGTTGGTGCTATTTCACCTCTACTTTCCAAATATGATATTTAAATTACCATACGAACGCAAGTTTTCGGTGTAGAAGATGAAAACCACGTTATACGGTCATTCCCCCCCTCTCTACCAAACAATAGGAGGGGAAGTCTTTCAATTTTGAATTTCGGGCACTGCTCGTCATCGGAGTATTCGTGTTCTGCGAGATCGATTAATATGAAATCGACTCCAAAAACGTGAAAATTACTTTATGCAAAAATTCTACGGAACAGATATCTCGAAGTTTCATCCCTCCCACCCTCCTCCCCCCTCATGGAAGATATCGATTATCTCTCGATCAAGAAAATTTTTATACATCGCCATCATTGATAATACCAAACAAATTTCATAATTGCATTACCAATTTCTGGGGTTCGTTTGAAATGCACCTGCCACTATTTTACCAACATGCATGATGACCCCCCCCCCCCCCCCCCCCCCACCCTCCAACGAGGAGTTGAAAACTGCTAAATTTCGAGTAAATGTATTCTCTTTGTTATTCTGGGCAACTTTTATTCTATTGAGTATGATCATGTGTCAGTTAATTTTGATGTGAAATAGAAATAAACGATTTTTGGGATATTTTTGACGGAACATTCTGTGAAATAAGGGGCAGGGGAGTAGTCTGATCGAAAGTTAGCACATAACTAAAAATATTCCTGATACTTCAAACTGCTCATTTTTGATAATTTGCGATTATACCATGATCTGTTTTTAACGATCCGCACGCGATCGACTTCTACTTATTATATCTACTCCTTTTAGCTGAAATTTCTTTTTAGAAACTCCATCGTACGTTTGAATAGTACATAAGAATGTTAACTTATTCGCGAACGATATCACATCGTTTGAAGTATACCAAGTCTAAAATACGTACTTAAAAGAATTATACGTTCTTATTCATTCAACGATAACACATTTTATGTATTTTATCGAGGGCTCGTTTAAGTTCGAACTTCAAACCGAGCATTATGTGCGCTGGTCTAATGGTAAAGTATATAAGTAGAAGTACGGTTAAAATTATACTCGTATATTTAGCCGAGGCTTTTGTTACCGCCGTATACATACATACATTCGATGACGTTAATAATAAACCATATTATAACGCTAGGGAAGAACGGAGTAGGCAAAGCATCGTGTAAGGAGGCTAGGCAAAATTACACCGGCGAAAATTTTCCTCATCTTTATGTATGTGGATGTACCTAACCTACTGTACGACGTATAACTTTGACGCGATTGTAACAGGAGATCGCATTGTGTGCTTAATCTATTCGAGATAATTTTAGCCAGCCATTTAAAAAGATGATACATGCTGAAGAGTGTTCTGTGCGAGTTGATGGGTTCAAAGAGGAGGACGTACCCGTTGGATTGAATCAGATTGAAAAACATAAAGGAATTGTTAACGATGACGGCGACCGTATGTCTGTGTTATATTGTGCGGGTATGGGTACGGGGTATGGGTATGAATATTATATACGGAGTGGGAAAATGTAGACGGTGATTATAGTAATGAATTTTATTCACTTTCCATAAGACTTTCGACTACACACATACCTACATAATACCGTTTCCTAATAAATTTTTTAATCGAGAGAATAATTTTTAACGAGATAATTGCTTATGGTAGGAGAGCTGCGTACAATATGTACATTAGGTATATTGGTACTTGGCTACTTACTACTCGTAACTATTACTTGTTATGCCTGAGAAATAAATATTGGTAGAATTTTTTATTTGTATATAATTTCGAGTTATTTATTGGTTAACATTATTTTACACTATAAACTTATATACGATTAGGGCGTATTTTAAGAACATTTTCGAGCTGTACAAACATTGTTGCACTGAGAAATTTTTAACCTGATTTTCTACGTCATATTGTCAATGAAAGCCAAGCTATTACGTCACATCGACCAACAGCGAATAAGAGAAGGGGGAATGGATATAAAAAAAAATCGTTGGGGGCCATTACGATCATTCTTGCCTATATCAGATATTTATTTATCTAGCCCCTTTCGCCAAAATAAATATAATTTGTTCAACTCGATACTGACCAAAATCGATTAAATTTGGGAAATAGGCTTCGACTGGCGGTGGATTTGATATCCTGGAGCAGGGATGACTTCAAGTCAAAATTCAATTGTGCCCAAATTTGAGTGAAGGGGTACTGACTGAGAAGTAAAAACTGTAAAAATAGTTTCTTTTTATGCCAACCGATAAAGAATTAAAAGTTGTAGTACATATCTAAAAATCAGCCCCTCCTAGGTCAACTAGGAGAGAAGGTATGCGGGGTTTTTCCCCTTCTTGATTTTGAAAACAGGCTTTTGCCATCCTATCGCCGCTCCAAATTGAGCGTTAAAATTTGATATACAAATTTAGTAGTTACTTTTGGGAGTTTCGACTTTTCAGCTTCATTGTACCCCTTGTAGTCTCAAAAATGTAGGTTTTTTAGTCGATTTTTCTTATTTTTAGCCTGATTTTCTATATCATATTGTCAATGAAAACCAGGCTATTACAGTTTATCGACTAACCGCGGATAAGGGGGGGGATATTAACAAAATCCGTTTAAGGATACTAGAATAGCCTTAAAATGATTTTTAATCATGTCAAATATATTTTTTTTTATTTGATACCGACCAAAATCGCTCCAATTCGGTCAATCGGCTCAGCTTAACGCTGGATTATATATATATGAGTGGGGATGAACTTGGGTCAAAATTCAGATATACCCCAATTTGAGGGATCGAGTGCTGAAGGGTCAAATAGCCAAAAATTATCTTTTTTTTTAGCCAATCGATAGAGAGTCTAATGTTGTATAACTTATCCGAAAATCAGCCTCTTAGGTCAATTAGGATGGGAAGATATGGGGATTTTGCTCCTTCTTGACCTTGAAAAAAGGGCTGTTCCTCTCTTATCTACCCACCGAAATGAGCTAGGGAGTTGAAATTTGGTATGTATATTCAGCAAAGACCCTAGGTGTGCCTTTTGAGGATCTCCTTTTTAATGTCGTGTTGCGATACACACTTTTTCTATCTTTAGTTCAATTTCTACCCATATTTCTTCCAGTTCGACTTTGAGGGCATATTTAAACGAATACAACGGGGGGGGGGGGGGTTTTCTAAAA
>FIZR01013288.1:0-12439 GCA_900060175.1 Ferrisia virgata
ATAAATGTGTTTCAAATCGATGGTCACATTGATAAATTGACATATTTTCGACCTGACGATTGGTAACAGTGTTTGGAATTTGAAATTTTTTTTGGTGTTGAAAAAAAATCTGCCCCCTCTTTGCCTCCCCCCTAGAAAAAATCCTGGCTACGGGCCTGCCTCCCCCCTTACCCCAACTCCACTCTCCTTCGACGTAGTAGTAAAGAAACAACGTATATTTCTGATTAAAAAATTGTTTTAAAGGTGTGTTTTTAGTACGAAATTAGAAAACCAATCATAAAGTGTAGGATGGGGAGAAGGCGATAAATGGGAATTTTTCAAAATTTTTCACACAATTTCTGTACAGAAACGAACAAGAAAAATGAAAAATTTTTTTTAATCAAAAATCAAAACAGGTATATGGAATTTTTTTCTTGAACGTGCGTATTAGTGGACATTTATTACCCGGATACTTTTTTTAGCCTGATTTTTTATGTCATATTGTCAATGAAAACCAGGCTACGGGGGGTAGGGGTAGGGAGGAATATCAACAAAACCCGTTTTGTGGTCCCAGAAGACCATTAAGACAATTTTTAGCCACGTCAGATATGTATTTTAAAATTTTTTTTTCCCAAACATTAAAATCATTTACTCAGCTTGATACTGACGACCAAAATCGCTCAAATTCGGTCTGTCGGCTCAGTTCGGCGACGGATTAGATACATTTGAGTTGGAATGACCTAGGGTCAAAATTTAGTTTTGTCTCATTTTAGGGGAGGGGGTGCTGAAGGGTCAAAAACGCAAAAACTGCCCCTTTTTAAAGCCAATTGATAGCGAATCAAAAGTAGTATAACATATCCAAAAATCAATCTCCTAAGTTGATTAGGAGGGGAGAATTGGGGGTTTCCCCCCTTTCTTGAACTTGAAAAAGGGCTATTTCTCCCCCATCTCCCCACCAAATTGAGCTAGGAAGTTGAAATTTGGTATGTACATTTAGCAGTATGTAGGGGCCATAGAGGTGCCTTTTGGGAGGTTCAACTTTTCGGACCTACTGCACCCCCTCACAGTTGCAAAAATGTAGTCTTTTGTTTGGTTTTTCTTATTTTTTAAGTTTCTTCCTCGCATAACTACCCTCCAAATTGAGCTAAGAAGTTGAAATTAGGTATATACATTTAGTAGGGGCCCTAGATGTGCCTTTTGGGGGACTCGACTTCTTAGCCCCGTTGAACCCTTTTTTACCTGAAATGTTGATTAGGAAAAAAGCAGCGATGCTTTTTTTTTTTTTTTACATTTTAAAGGTGAGGTCGAAATTAGTTTAAAATTAAACGAAATCGTCATAACTTGAAAAGAACACAGCAGAAAATTTGATTACGGGTATTCCGAGAGGTGTTTTATGGATTTTTAAAAACACGAAAAACTGAAATAAGACGTACAAGGAAGATGCTCATGGTTGCCCTACACGTCGGTGTTCAACAGGTCAAATTATCCTCATCTAATTATTTTTCAGTTTGTTACCTTGATTTTGCTCAAATTTTCGTAATTTAATTTTAAGCCTTAATTTTGTTTTATGTTTTATTGTCAACGAAAACAATGCTATTGTAGTTTATCGACCTACGGAGAATAAAGAGGGGTGAGGGGGAGGGGGTAGGATATTAACAAAATCCGATTTGGTGTCCTAGAAGACCATTTCAACCATCTTTGGCGACGTCAGATATTTATTTATTTTTTCATTTCCCTCCCCCTCCTAAATTTTTTTACTCAGCTCGATACCGACCAAAGTTTTGGTCAAATTTGGAACTCAGACTTAAGTTGGCGACCAATTTGATATTCTGGAGTGGGGATATTGTTCCTTTTTGAGCCAATCGATAGACAAACCAAAGTTAAATAACATATCCCATAATCATCCTCCTAGGTCGATTAGGAAATAAGATATAAGGGGGGAGGGGGTTTCCCCTTTCTGGCTACGGAAATGAAGCTGTTCCTCCCTTACCTCCCCCCTCACCCTAAATTGAGTTGAAAAGTTGAAATTTTGTACGTAGACTAGGTAGGGGCCATAGAGGTGCCTTTTGGGGGGTTCAACTTTTCGGACCTACTGCACCCCCTCACAGTTGCAAAAATGTAGTCTTTTGTTTGGTTTTTCTTATTTTTCAAGTTTCTTCCTCGCATAACTACCCTCCAAATTGAGCTAAGAAGTTGAAAGTTGGTATGCAGATTTAGTAGGGGTTCCAGATTTACCTTTTGGAGCCTTGACTTTTCAGCCCCACTGAACCCTTCCCCTACCTTACCACTGATTCAGAAAAAAACATCGCTCAGAATTATAATATTTCACGAAAACCAGGCCGAAGCGACGCTTTTTTATGCTGCGAATTTCAAGTGTCAACAGGTTACAATTTGAAAAAAAATCCTTCAATGATGGAAAATTCAAAACTCAACTGGCTAAAATTTTTTGAAAAATAATGGTATATAGCCAACCCCTCCCCCCCCCCTTACATGACAGTTGGTTTCTATTTTTTAACATCAACACTCATTTATGACGACTTTTTAATAAAATAAAAAAAATGGATCCGGAGTAGGGTGGTTCTGACTCTCGAAAGTTTTTTTTTTGAAAACCCTCAATAAAGCTCTATGGTAAATTTTTTTAAATTTGAGTACAGAGCCAAATCACTTATTTTGACTGCAAATGTCCTTCACGGGTTGACATAAAATATTTTTCAAGAAAAATTTTTCAACGTCTTGGATACGCCATTGATTCTGATTCTGGTCTTTGAGCAGTGTAGCGTAGACCAAAGGTGATTCGATCTACGTACATACATATTACATACAACTATACATACCTATAATTACCTACTAATGCAAAAAATTTAATTATTCAAGTGGTATAATGTGTTTAATATCTAAGTGACTAAGTGAGTGTTTGAAGATGTCTTAGATGTGGATCAATTGTGATGTCATTGTAAGTTCCAAATATTTGCTTATAAATGTACTTGTATGAAAACAATTATTTTTATTCGCATGAAAATTACAAATGTTGATGTTGATAACAGTTGTGTGCTTTGATTTGTTTTGTACGGTTACCGTTTAACTTTTTATTCTTATTGCACATACCTACGAACTAGGACAATAGACGATAATTAGACTAAACTGTATATTACCGCTCCGCCTCCTGAAGATTAAAATCATGAGTGGAGATGACCTCGTCCAAACTTAGAAGAAGACAGCTGAACGGTGAAATTTGCAAAAATTGTTTATTTGGTCAATTATCATTAAGTTTATTCATTTTTTTCTTAATTTGAGATCAATTTTTTGCGCTTTTTATTCGTTTTTGTTAAATTTTTACGTAATTTTTAAAAAAATTCTAACAAACTTTTATATTTAAGATCAATTTTTTACCATTTTTCAACTTGTTTTCACGCTTTTCAGTCAATTTTCTTCACTTTTAAGCAATTTTTATTAAATTTTTACACAATTTTCGATAATTTTTAACGATTTTTTTCATAATTTGGGTCAATTTTCATACATTTTTCAAAATTTTTCGTCGGATTAAGTTCAATTTTTTGCACTTTTTACGAAATTTTTGCTGATTTTCAACCATTATCTTCACGATTTCAAGCCAATATTCGCCCATTTTTCAACTTTTTCTTTGCAATTTACCCAATTTTTTTTCGAATTTTAACGCAAATTTTCGATGATTTTCATCAATTTTTTCAAAACTAAGTTTAATTTTCTTCACATTTTTACCCAATTTTTGATGATCTTTAATAATATTTTTCATAAATTAGACTAGTTTTCAACAATTTTCCAACAGTTTTGTAAATTTTGACCAATTTTTCGGAATTAAAAAAAAATTTTTACTTAATTTTCGATTTTTTACGCTTTTTATCCATTTTTATCAAATTTTTACCTGATTTTCGATGATTTTTGAAGGTCTTTTTCGTATTTTATGTCAATTTATCACCCATTTTTGTAAAATTTTTACACGGTTTTTGATAATTTTCAACAAATTTTTCATAATTGAGTTTAATTTTTTTTTTCATTTTTTACTCAATTTTTGATGATTTTCAAATATATTTTTCATAAATTAAGCCAATTTTCACCAGTTTTGCAACATTTTTGCGATTTTTAATCAATTTTTTGGCCTTTTTACAATTTTTTAACCATTTTTTTGATGATTTTTTTTCACATTTTAGGTAAATTTTGACCCCATTTGTGGCAAATTTTCGTAATTTCAAATGATTTTTTTTCGCTTTTCACACAATTTTCGATGATTTTCAACGATTTTTTCACGATTAATTTCAACTTTCTTTATTTTTTACCGATTTTTATTGAATTTTTACCCAATTTTCGATGATTTTCAATCGTATTTTTCATAAATTAGGTCAATTTTCACCAATTTTTCAACATTTTTGCGATTTTTAATCAATTTTTTTGCCTTTTTACAAAATTTTCAACTAATTTTTGATCTTTTTACGCTTTTTTACTCGTTTTTATCAAATTTTTACCAAATTTTCGATGATTTCTGACAATTATTTTCATATTTTATGTCAATTTATCACCCATTTTTGTTAAATTTTCACCATATTTTTGATAATTTTTTTGACGATTTTTTTCGAACATCACATAAAAAATTTTACCCATTTTTGTTGAATTTTTTCACACGATTTTCGATGATTTTCAACTATTTTTTGCACGATTTAGGTCAATTTTCATCCATTTTCCAACATTATTTCTTGAATTATGATCACTTTTCAGCACTTATTAATCATATCTGTTAAAATTTTTTTTCGATGATTTTCAACGATATTTTTCATAATTAAAACCAACTTTTACGAATTTTTTCAACTTATTTTCCTGATTTTTGATCAATTTTTTTCACATTTTTACCTAATTTTTAGCGATTTTTAACGAATTTTTTCAATTTTTAGTTCAATTTTCACCCATTTTCGTCAAATTTTCAGACAATTTTTGACGATATCTAACCATTTTTCTTTCATAATTTAGGTCAATTTTCATCCATTTGATCAGCACGTTTTCGGATTTATGATAAACTGTTTGCATTTTTTACCCAATTTTTACAAAATTTTCAATGATTTTCAACAATTTTTTCATAACTTACATCAATTTTCATGATTTTTTCAAAATTTTCTCGTGATTTTTAATTAATTTTCTGCACTTTTTATCCAATTTTCGACGATTTTCAACAATTTTATAAGAAAATTTACTGATGAATTGTTTTTATTAGCTACATGAATTGACTTACTATCAGATGTTGAAAAACCAAGATTTTTCCCTGAAAGGAAAAACGTTTCGAGTTTTCTCGATTGTAACCAAAATTGAGAACCCTTCCCCCCCCCCCCCGGTGTGTTTGAAATCCCAATTTTTAACATTGATTGATTAAAACAAACCTGTTGTAATTTTTAAAAATTTTTTAAACAGAAGCTTTCAATTTTCATACTGATTACGAAAAATTGAACTTTTTTCTCAAAAGTTCAACTCGGAGCTATCAAAATTTCGCTCATAAATTTTGAATCTACTTTTAATTTTTTCTACAAAACCGTATCAATTTCGAAATACGAGTCTTCGAAGTTACGTCGTTGTGTAAAAAATTGAAACTATTCGAAAACTGCAAAGACCAGCTCGTCCATATCCCAGGTGAATCATCAATGCCATAATGACGGTATTTTCTTTCACTGGATCACTTAGAAAAACTTTAAAAAAATTTCGAGCAAAATCAAAAGACCCAAAACACAGTTCAGTACCTTTGAACCGGAATAAGCCCCGTATAGAGTAAATTTTCATCGATCGTCATTCAATCAACATTTTCGTTGGCATTACGTGATCACCTTGTAATGTGAAAATTGAAATTGGCTCGAACGCGTTAAATATTCATTATTGAATCGACGACGACAGAAATACCAATTTCCATAAAATTTGGTTGAAAGTCTCTTGCGCGTTAGCGAAAGATAAACGAAGGTATTCCAAAAGTTGCGGTTTTCAAATCTCTCGCGACAAATTAAAAAAAAAAAAATCAAAGACCGGACATTGCTTGAAAATGATCTACGGACTCAATCAACGAAACAAGTTGTAGTTGTAGATGTAATTTGATCGCTCATACCAAGTACTTTACCTACAAATATATGTAATCTCTTAAATTAAATCCGTCATATAAGATATACATTTACATACGTACAGATAGAGATACTGCAGCATGTACTTTGGGGTGGATGGAAAAAAAAATACCTCGGATTTTGCCCAAACTCACTTGGGTGGTTAATTTCGAGTTGAAAACCCACCATACAAAATTTTGTGACCCTATCTCAAAGGGAGTTAGAGCTACGGATCCTTCAAGTTGGGTCAATTTTAGAAAAAAAAACACGGTTTTTTATCGTACTTTGGTCACAGAGTTGAAAAAATGTGATTTCAATTCTGCGACCAGGGGCTTAAAAAGTTGCAGATCGTAAAAATCGACATCTTTCATTTTTCAACAAAAAAAAAAATAAAAATGCAATAAAACAGCCCTTAATCTCAATAATGGGTCCAAAAAATTTTTTCGACCCAAAAAAGTGAATTCTAATTGAAATTGCTAAAAAATTTCACGTTACAGTGTAGCCAATTGAAAGATTGATTTCCAGCAGTAAAAGTCGAAAATTTCTTGATAATTATGGCAATAATTTCGATAATTTCGCAATTAGGAAACTTCTGAGAAATTTCAATTGGAATTCACGTTTCTGGGCTGAAAATTTTTTTGGGCCCATTATATTTAGGTTAAGGGCCTCTTTAATACATTTTTTTTTTTTTTTTTTTTTTTTGGAAAACGAAATATGTCGATTTTTACGATCTGCAACATTTCACCCTCTGGCAGAGGGGGTTGTAAATGGTATCGGATCGAGATGCCAATGGTACAGACAGACGCAGAAACTCAAATTGCATGTGACCAAAGTTCTGCACCACTTTTTAGGTGGTGAAAAAGACAAAAAACGATGTTTTTTTTTCGAAAATTACTCCACTTTAAAAACCTAAAGTCGATCACCTATGTGAGTTTGGTCAAAATCCGAATCATGTTTTTTTTTTCGATCCATCCAAATGTAGTACTTATAAGTATAGCAATGGCCAGGCCTTTTTCTGTCACTGGGGGGGGGGGGGTTAAGTCCATAATTTTTGTAACACCCTCCCCCTTCAGTATTTTGAGGAAAAAATCGAAGTGAACTAGCTAAAAAAGAAGAAAAATGGGAGATTGATATCAGTTGATACATATTTTTGAAATCTTATATTCTAGTAATTTGTGTACCTTGCAGCAAAATGGTAATTTTTGAAACTGAGGAGGAAATCAAGGCGGACATTTTAAGACCTCGATGAGCATCCTAGGTCCTAGGTCCGTTTTTCGACGAGTTAGGGAGGCATTTCAAATTTAAAAAATTATGAAATGAGAAAAAACAAAATACTGAGAAAATCAATAGTATTCTCATCATCAGCGATATTTCAGATGCTATGCATTTTCTAATCTAAGGTAATTCTGCGCAAAAAAAAAATTCTACTTCGTGTTATTTTTCTAGCCTGATAGACTCTCAAGGCCCCCCTCCCCGTTGTTCACGATTTTAGGTACGTTTTCATCAAATTAGCCTGATTTTCTAGTTCGTATTGTCAATGAAAACCAGGCTATTATAGTCTATCAACCAACGGCGGTGGGGGAGGGGTATCAGCAAAATCCGTTTTTGAGGTCCTAGAAGACCATTAAGATAATTTTTGGCCATATCAGACATTTATTTTTATTTATTTTTACCCCCCCCCCCCAACGTTAAAATCATTTACTCCACTCAATACGAACCAAAATCGCTCCAATTCGGTCAATCGACTCAGTTCGGTGTCGGATTAGATATATATGAATGGGGATGACCTTGGGACAAAATTCAGTTTTGCCCCATTTCGGGGGAAGGGGTGCTGAGGTACCAAAAACACAAAAATTTTTCCTCTTTGAGTCAATTGATAGAGAACCAAAAAGTTGCATAATATATCCAAAAATCAACCTTCTAGACCAATTAAGAGGGGAGACATGAGAGTATTTCCCTTTTTTGACCTTGAAATAGGGCTGTTCCTCCCCTATTTCCCCACCAAAATGAGCTAAGAAGTTGAAATTTGGCAAGTACACTTAGTAAAGACCATACGTGTGCTTTTCGGAGGTGTCGACTTTTCAGCCCCATTTTTACCCTCTCACAGCACCAAATTTGTGGGTTTTTGGTTATTTTTTTCTTATTTTTTGAGTTTGTTCCTCGCCTACCACCTCTCCAAATTGATCTACGAACATGAGATTAGGTATGTACATTCAAAAGGGACCCTAATTGCGTCCTGTGGGTGTCTCGACTTTTCAGCCCCATTGCAATCCCTCACAGTTTTGAATTTTCTGGATCGTTTTTTGGTCGTTTTTCGTAGTATCTAACGTTTGTTCTTCGCATAGCTCCCCTCCAAATTCGGCTAGGAACATGAAATTAGGTATGCATAGTCCGTAAAGACCCAAGATGTGCTGTTTGGCGGTTTCGATTTTTCAGCCACATTGAACCCTTCCTATCGTCAATGCTGATTAGGAAAAAAACACCCTAAAGCGATGCTTTTTTTTTTTTTAAATGTCACTTCAATAACTTCAAAATATACAAATGACTGGAAAATGAAATTTCAAAAATGTACATCAACTGATAACAATTTCCCATTTTTCTTCTTTCAGCTAGTGATAAAAAATGACCCGTTGATGAACGAAATGATTTGAGTTGTGTGGATGTTGAACTATTGAAAAAAAAAATCCAAAAATCTTTGTAAAGATTACCAATATTTATTTACATATTTTTATTTTTTTCTATATTCTTTCATTTTTTCAGTTTTTATGGTAATTTTTCAAGAGGAGTAACTCTAAGTGAAAATTACATATAAATTTTTTTTGAAGATGCTAATCGATTGATTTGTGCAATTTTTTGATATGAGGGGCATTTTTGAAAAAATCAACACCTCCTTCCCCCTCCGATATCGTTTACTACATATCTGAATGTAAATTATTGGAACTTTTGAAATTTTTCCCTCGGTGAAAAAATTTTTCGAATATTTACCCCATTTCGACCGCTTATTTTGAGCTTCTTTTTTTCAAATTTTGACTATGGGGCACTCGAGCTAAAATTTTGAAAAAATATGTTAAAACTTTCAAAAGGGCATTGTGGAGGGGGGATATGGGGGGAAGAAGGGATGTTGAATTTTTCACAGATGTCCTCTATATAATTCTACAACGTATCAAAAAATTGCGCAAATCGATCGATTAGCATTTTAAAAACAAATTGACATGTGATTTTCAATTGGAGCTACCTCCTCGAAAACTAGTGGGGTTGGGGGGTACTAAAACTTTAGTAAAGGATGTTTCTCAATAGTACCTATCTACCACCTAAGTATCAGCCCGAAATCGCGGGGGGGGGGCAACTTTAATATTGTTATCCACCCATAGCCTTTCCTTTGAGGCCAGTCAGTGTCTCGCCACAAAAAAAGCCCTGGCAATGGCATTTATGAATACGTATCGTAAATTGTACATTGTACATGTAGTACACACACAGTAGTAAGCAAAGCACGATACCCTGCTACCCTTTTCCAAAGCGAATGACATCACAAATGCATCCACACACACACACACACAAACACGCACAAACATACAAAAATCAAACAGAAACAAAACCAGCGTATTTTTTTTTCGGTTTTTGTTGTTATTATTATTATTGTTTCTTTAGACGTGTACGAACACGCACCTACGATAGCACATATACGCCTACTACAACACATACATGTACCATACACACAATTATACAAGTACACGTGTCGCATACATAGAACACATACTTCCAAAAACGGGCATCAGGCCGATTTCTTTCTTAGCTACAACACTCGGCGAGCCTAATTTCACCACAGGTAATATATCGGCAAAGGACGAATGAGGAGCTGTTACGAAAATAGCAGCTTCTTTTCTTGTAGCTTGTTTTCCTTTAATTGGTACATAATGGAAACCCGCCACCAACCACAAGAAGCGCATCATGACGCTTGCTATTTTCTTCGTTAGGCTATACATACATATACATTGATACACGAGTACGATAAGTTAATAAAAAGCTGCATGTGAAGGTTAAATAAAATACATAATCGTTAGGTTAGTAGATAAGTACAATTAAGTATGTAAATTAAACTCAATAAAAGTAAAGTACGTCTATATTCTACGATCCAAACTGCTCTAGAAATCGAATTTAGCGTTCTTTTTTGAAAACCAAAAAAGTGAGCTGCCAAAACGTCGGTACTAACTGCCTTATTCGAAAAAGTGCAGTTTAAAATTTTAATCCTGCACAATGAAGGGAGGGAGGAGGTGTACCCCTTAAAAAGGTGATTCGGGAGACATCGTCCGGATCAGAAAAACTCGACGATTTGGGTTGAGGTACTTCCCTCCATACCGAATACGTCATTTTTTTCCGTCACACCCTGCACAACTGCATTCTACTGCATTTTAAGTACAATGTTTATGCATTTTGGAGGATTTTTCACAGTAAAACAGTTCTCTTAACTAAAAATAAGCATGTGAACCAAAAAATACTCGTTAATTTCGTTGAATGAAACCATTTAAAGTCGATTCCCGCAAAAATGAGCGAAAAATTCCTGCGCAATGCGACGTAATGAAAATAAACAGGTTGGTTACCCTACCCCCCTCCGCCCCAAATTAAGCCATGAAATTCTTGCTCAAAAATAGCGATGTAATATATCAAAGTAGGTTAAAATTTTGCACAGAATCTGAAAATCATCATCATTTTTTATTTAAACCCCCCCCCCTCGATGGAGTTCCGCACTCAAACTTCAATTTGAGGGGCAAACTAAAGTAGTGGCGCCATTTAGATGAAGTGTAATTGGAATTTACGCAAATCAGACAATTGTGACTGATTGCTTTCTACTCTCAGCATACCTTGACCTGCCAAAAAATTTCCAGCTGCCATTCTAACCCCCCCCCCCCCCCCCCCCCCCCTGCCAAAAAATTTCCAGCTGCCATTCTAACCCCCCCCCCGCGCCTCCCTCTCCTCCTAATTACAATAAAAACGTTCATTTGAAAACGACACTGCGGCATATCAAAATGACTTGAAATTTTACGCTGAGTTCGAAAATGGTAATAATTTTTGAATTTGACCCCATTCGGTGGAGTTTTCCCCATAAACTAGAGTTTTAAGGGGGAAAAATAAATAATGGGCCTCATTAGATGAAGCGTAATTACAATTTACCCACGTAAAACTATAGCAGTCGATCAGCTCCAATTTTGCGGCATGTATCGATTTGAAAAAAAATTTATACCCATCGCACCTCCTACCCTTTCCGCATCATACCTGATAAAAATAATTATTTTATAACATAGCTGTTTAACATATCAAAATGCCTTAAAATTTCGTGCTGAGTTCAAAAATTGTAGTAATTTTTCAACTCGACTCATTCATTCTTCGTTTTCTTTATTATTGGTATTATTTTTTTTTTTAAAGAAAAAAATTGATGTCAATTTTGTTTTCACTGCTAAAAAAAAAAGAAAAAAGAAAACATGTATTGATGTGAAATTGGAAATGCGCATACGAACATACGATATGTAATCAACAATTAATTGCAAATTAAATACGAATCATACTATAAACATGTCTTTACATTATGGAATACGTTTAGGTATGTGTACATACATGAAATTATTTCTGTGTGTAATCAACATAAAAAGTACAAAAACTAAAGAAGAATTTTGGTATATGTACCTATTCTAGAGCGTGTGACATTATTTTTAAAAATATACCCAAAATAAGAAATATACACTCTATGATAGGAAGGCAAAACTCCATCGAATGGGGACAAATTCAAAAATTATTACCATTTTCGAATTCAGCGTGAAATTTCAAGTCATTTTGATATGCCGCATTGCCGTTTTCAAATGAACGTTTTTATTATAATGGGGGGGGGGGGGGGGGTAAAATGGCGGTTGGAAACTTTTTTGGCGGGGGGGGGGGGGGGGGGGGGGTAAAATGGCGGTTGGAAACTTTTTTGGCGGGTCAAGGTATGCTTAGAGTTGAAACTAATCAGTCACAATTGTCTGATTTGCGTAAATTCCAATTACACTTCATCTAAATGGCGCCACTACTTTAGTTTGCCCCTCAAATTGAAGTTTGAGTGCGGAACTCCATCGAGGGGGGGGGGTTTAAATAAAAAATGATGATGATTTTCAGATTCTGTGCAAAATTTTAACCTACTTTGATATATTACATCGCTATTTTTGAGCAAGAATTTCATGGCTTAATTTGGGGCGGAGGGGGGTAGGGTAACCAACCTGTTTATTTTCATTACGTCGCATTGCGCAGGAATTTTTCGCTCATTTTTGCGGGAATCGACTTTAAATGGTTTCATTCAACGAAATTAACGAGTATTTTTTGGTTAACAT
>FIZR01013289.1:0-10570 GCA_900060175.1 Ferrisia virgata
CGGTTTATAAGATCAATATTAACCTAAACAGTTGCGATCTTAATAAGCGGATTCTACTGTACCACTATAAATGATAACAAAGACTAGTATTGCATTGAAAAATACCTAATAACTATATACATTTGGAAACTTAATTCTATCTGCTTTACTGTAAAAGCTTTTACTCACCAACTCGAATCACTTGACCAGAAATACGAAGTAAATTCATACTTCTTCATCGTAGAAAATCGTTTATTTAGACTATTCAACGACTAACCTTATATGAACCAGAACTTGAAACAAAATACGTACCAAAGGCTAGGTATATAGTATCGGATTTCCGCAACACATTTAACTACCCACCATACTAGATACCTTGCTACACGTAAGTATACATGTACGAGTATATATACATATATATATATATGTGATGTTGACCAAAGTTTGAAAATAGCAATTCCGCGTGTAACAAAATTACCGCGCTGATTTTCACTAGGGTGATTACGATGCGATTGAGTTTCTTATGTGTATTAATGGTATATGGTATAATATATTATTTCATTCTGGTATAGATTTGTGATTAGCTCGGTTCAGGTTGTATAACCCCGTAGAGGGAGCGCAAAACGTCCCAAATGACTTACCTTTCTGTTCAAGATATAGTAGCGTATAGGTTTGGTTATAACGTATACAGAATATCTGTATAGTTCAACAATTCGTGGCCATTTAAAACGCCGTTCGTATTCGTATAGAAAAGGCGATTGGTTCATAAATAACGAGAAAATATGGAACGTTTATCGCTGTCAAAGAAGAGAGAGACTTATCCGCTAAGCGCAATTTGCTATTTAAATATTTCAAAAGGCAGATCGTTTAAACGACCGATATTTTTTATGAAACACTACCTTGCTCCCTACCCGTACACAAAGTACCTACCTACCTACCCCTTTCTAAATACTCGAAAATAAATTCTTCATCGAGTTGCACTCGTTGGATATGGAGAAAAGAATACATATATACGTGAAATATATGCAAATACCATTTTCAAGATTGAGTTCCAGCCATGTGAAACGTAAAAGTTAATAAATTGCTGTTATAATGAAAGCCAAAGCGAAAAGGACGAGCATATATAAAAGGGGTAAAAATAACTACAAGAACAGTATAGCGTCGTATATTTTTGTGATTTATCGTATTTACCGAACCACTATTTTCATCTTGTTTACTTCTACTAGATGACGATTCAATTTTCCGAGTAAATTTTTCCATCGCATCGGCTAGATTTAACTTATTTCACTTCGGCGTGGCTAGTTATACATTTGCTTGGTTGTAAACTTATATAGTATATGTATATATATATACATATACACACTACTTACTACAACTATAGCGTAGGTATAACACGTTGTTGTGATAAATCTGTGTAAACTTACGCCTATTTCTGTTTTTGCGTAATGGCAATCGGTATAAACAAGGCTGGCTATATGTTTGGGTAATAGTAATTGTGATTTAAGGAGTTTTCCAACTTCATGTATCCGCGTGCTAGCGTTTTATACCAATTCAGCAGCTCCACGCCACCGGTAGTCTCGACGGTGCGGCGGTCCATTGCATTTTCGACTTCTAAACAATAAACATCCAGTTTAACTGTCACGAGCAGCTGTTGTTTCAAATACATTATCAATAACCGCAAGAACATTACGGCCAGGTATAACCCAGTCGAGATGTTGAACTCGGTTTCCGAGTGTACTAAAAGTATATAGGTACAGTTGTAGTGGGAGGCTCTATACTATATGTATGGTATTCAAGCGATCTAAGTTTTTTTTTTTTTTTTTTTTTTTTTTTACACCTTAATGGTTTCCGATGCCATAATCAATCGCTGTCACGATGTAGTATTTTTCAAAATCGATTTACACCCTATATACAAAACACTTTACAATAAACAAAATACCCTTAACCGTTTCGTTTCGTCCCCCCTCCAATCTATATTAATACTCACTTTTTTCCACCTTGTCTCAGCTGGACGGTCTCTCCAAATACACATATGCGGTTTTACAAACTTTTACCCGACGAAAAAAAAAAAAAATTCACCAAGCAAAACCTGTATAAAGTTTTCACTCCGTTACGTTGTTGCTTGCTCTTGGTGTGTTATACCGCATCACCATACTCGTCAAAACCGCTTTCAATTTATTTTCAATAAAATGCGTGAGCTTTTTTTTTTTTTTTTTCACACCTGTGTGATCTTATCGCTTTACTTGGGCGCGTTCGAAATATACCCGTATTTTTTCCTAGTTAATTTTTTAGTCGAATTTTTCGTCGAAAAAAAAATAAAGAAACTAGGTAAGTCGGTGTAAGTGTATGTATGCGAAGCTAAAAAAAATATTATACTTACCGAGTACGTTTACAGCTGACGTGAGTGTAGCGAGAACGTATGTTGGTTTGAATTTATGACCCAGTGGCTCCAAAAACTCGCGCAAAGTACGTTTTTTATACGATTACCATACCGAATCATTTGCAAATGTCGAATTCTCCTACGGTACCTTTACGAATACGAATATTTTTTCTACATCTTTTTGTTTATGTAGAACGTGTGAATCGAATGAGCGAACCGTTGGATCGAGCGTAAAAACCAAGGATAAAATTACAATTTAGTTTTTTTTTTTCAATAAAAAACATTTTTCGAAAAATGATTTTTTTTTTTTCATTTCATTTATTTTTTAATATAATACAAGTACATCGATATATGTAGGTCCCGCTAATCCGCAGATTATCGGCGGGTTCCAAATTTTGTTTATTTTTACAATAATCTATTACTAACGAGACCTAATTCATTTTTGTTAGCCAAAATATTCGTTGCGGCGGCCACAGAAGACCATTGCGACGGGTTTTGGCCGTGTCACATATTTATTTTTATTTATTTATCTATTTATTTTTCGGAAACTAAGAATCATTTGCCAAGCTCAATACCAACTAAAATCTACCAAATTTAGGAAATAGGTTTAGATTAGTATCAGATTAGATATTTTTGAGTATGGTTGACCTCGGGTCAAAATTCAGTAATGCCCAGGTATGAAGAGGGGGGGATGCTGAGATGCTAAAATCGAAAGAATTGTCTCTTTTTGCACCAATTGGTAGACAATTTAAAGTTGCATAACATATCCAAAAATCAGTCCTTTAGGTCAATAAATAAAGAAGATATGAGGATTTTTCTACTTTTTGATCTTGTAAAAAGGCTATGCAAGCAGTGGTTCATCGCTTGCATATGACTCTAGCATGTGGATTTAGTGGGGTATTAAAAGTGATCTTTAATCGTCTGAATTTTGTACATTAAAATTACCTTCTACCCCTGCTACTGTTTAGAAGAAAGCATCGAAGTCCAGTTAATTCTCCCTCTTCACAGTACATATACCTCTGCACTCTCTTCATCCTGCGATACCTAGATTCGAGTGAAATTGAATATTTATCTTATATACTGACCCGAAATTCATATTTACAGTTCTACTAGATCAAAACATACGTCATCAGTTAGCCAACTTGATTTGGACTTTTCTTATGCTAGAAAAGTTCAACTCCTGGCGCAGAACTGAAATTGAATATTTATCTTATATACTGGCCCAAAATTCAGATTTACAGTGCTACTAGATTGATACATACATCACCAGCCTTCTTACTTGATGTAGACACTTTTTATACCGTGAAATTTGTACTCCTGGCGCAGAACAAAAATTTGATAACCATCCTACGTATGTGTACTTGTCAGAAATTCTTATTCACAGTGCAACTAGATTGAAACATATCTTACTAGTCCCTCAACTTAATTTGGACACTCCTTATATTATAAAAGTTGTACTCCTGGCGCAGAACTAAAATTGAATATTTATCTAATATACTGACCCAAAATTCATATTTACAGTGCTGCTAGATCAAAACATACGTCATCAGTTAGCCAACTTGATTTGGACTTTTCTTATGCTAGAAAAGTTCAACTCCTGGCGCAGAACTGAAATTGAATATTTATCTTATATACTGGCCCGAAATCCATATTTACAGTGCTACTAGATTGAAACATACATCACCAGCTTTCTAACTTGATGTAGACACTTTTTATACTGTGAAATTTGTACTCCTGGCTCAGAACAAAAATTTGATAACTATCCTACGTATGTGTACTTGTCAGAAATTTGTATTCACAGTGCAATTAGATCGAAACATATGTCATCAGTTACCAAACTTGATTTGAACTTTTCTTATACTGGAAAAGTTCAACTCCTGGCGCAGAACTGAAATTGAATATTTATCCTGCATACTGGTCAGAAATTAGTATTCACAGTGCTACTATATCAAAACATACATTACCAGTCTTCCAACTTAATTCGGATACTTTTTATACCATAAGAGGTGTACACCTGGAGTAGAACTGAAATTGAATATTACTCTTACTTGCTAACCAGTTTTTTAAAATTCAACAGAATATCTATGTGCTGAGGATGTAAAAAGTCTGACATAGTACTTCATATTACAAAAACTACTGCAACAAATGTATGCATGTATGCATGTATGTGTGTAATACCTGTAAAATTTTTAATTAGGCACTTTTTTACATTTTAAATCCCTCTATTTTTGCATTATCAGGTAAAATAATTTTCTCTTAACATAGAATTATTGTTAGCTATGCGCCAGTAGGTATCGCCAACCAGTTACTGTAGGTATTTATCTAGTTGAAGTGTGCAACTTGATGACTAGATGTAAACAAGTAGTTTGGATAACAGTAATAAGTTACAAATTTTTCTAAAGAGAAAGGCGAGTTCCACTCACAGAATACAGTGTATTTTAGTTTCAATAATATGCAGTTCATTCTGTTGTAACTAGGTGAAGATTATTTTTCCAGCCAGTAGCAAATTGGTATCATATTTACTTATTTTTGAATACTTGCTTGCTGGTGGGGTGTCATGTAATGACATCTGAAACCCTCTAGCTCTTGTAGACGTTATCCTACAAGAGTGATGACTAGGTGAGTTGGCTACAAACGTGGCACTCAATCGAGCATAGGCAGCATACCAATGTCTTGTCACTTCATGACACGCGGTTGAGCCTTAGTAGCATCGTTGAGACTGCACGAAGAGGATACTCAGTCGAGACATATGACAGCATACTGAGTTTGCCCTCACATAGTTCTAGACCAGTGTTTTCAAGGGGATCTAAAGGTGTAATAGTGAGCTACTTCATTGACCCTGGAAATGCTGCCAGTTAGAGTCCAGACCAGGGCAAGGAGAATTTTGTTTCATCACTATACTCATACGCGATTATTACCTTTTTTTTAGGGAGTATATGTATGCCAACCACTACTAAAAAAAGTCATCCAGAAAAATTACGCATTATGATGCTAATAAAATTAAATATTATAAAGACTTTCAAATATAAATTTCTTATTTCTCTTTTTCAGTCTAATATATTTGTGAAATTTTGGTGATCAAGCTTTCTTTCTATTTTTTTAATCAGCTCATACGTAATTAAACTCCAAAGGTGGAATTAATAGAGCATATTCACTCTGCTTGTAGCTTATCTCAAAGTATACAATTGTTACTGAACAAATAAAGGAGTTTTCACTCTAAATCTGGTATACTTATTCGTCAACCTTTTAATATTCTTTTGCATTGGAGTTATTATTTCAAATTATTACGGGATGGATTATGCCTCTGAAACAAAAAAAAAAAAAAAAATATTCATAAGAAAAAGAAACGAGATTATTTTAGGATTACAAATTAAACGCGCAGTTTACTGTTGGCGGTCTTGTGAGAATTTTTTTCCATGCCAAAGTAACAATAACTGAGCAACAAATATCTTTCCAACTGTTGATTTTGTTTGTTTATATGTATTAGGGTGGTTCAGGGCACTTTATTTTGGAATTTTGAATCCTTTGTCCCCTAACAGCGTTCTTTCACACGAAAAAAAATAAAGTTTTAAAAATTAAGTCGATAAAAAATTTTTGAGGAGTCACATCGGAGGTTTATATTACATAAGTACTATGCCCAACGCAGACAATACTGCGTCGTGTGATCATCATGCGAGGGTTGTTCGTTCGAGCAGATGAATTAACCTAGTCATTCTCATTATTGCAGCATGTCCTCCATCTTACTTTAGTTAGGTCTTCTAAAAGTGTAAATTGTTCCCCAAACATTAAAATTATCTACTCCACTCAATATGGACCAAAATTGCTCCAATCAAGTTAATCAACTTAGTTTGGTGACTGATCAGATATATATGAGTGGGGATACACTTGGGTCAAAATTCAGTTATGCCCCAATTTTGGAGAGGGCGTACTGAGAGGTCAAAACACAAAAATTGTCCTTATTTAAGCAATTGATAAAAAATCAAAAGTCGTATAACATATCCAAAAATGAACCTTCTAAGTCAAATGGGGGAGGGGGGATATGGGAAGTTTTCCTCTAATTGGCCTTGAAAAAGGGCTGTTCCTCCTCTATCACCCCACCAAATTGAGCCAGGAAGTTGAAATCTGGTATGTACATTTAGTTAGGGCCCTAGATGTGTCTTTTGGGAGTTTAGACTTTTTAGCTCCATTGCACCCTATCACAAGCCTCAAAAAGTGGTTTTTGATAGGTTTTTCTCATTTTTTGATTCTTTTGAGTTTGTTTCTCACATAACTCCACTCCAAATTAAACTAAAAACTCGATATTAGGTATGTACATCTAGTGGGGGTCCTAAATGTTCCTTTTAAGGGTCTCGGCTTCCCAGCTATATTTCACCTTCTTACAGCCTCAAAAAGTAGGTTTTTGGCCTTTTTTCTTATTTTTTGAGTTTGTTCTTTGCATAACTCTAATCCAAATCGAGCTAGGAAGTTGAAATTTGGTACGAACATTTGGTAGACCGTTTGCCTTTTGGTGGTCTGGACTTTTCAGCTCCATTTTACCCCTTCACAGCTTCACATATGTGGTTTTTTGGTCGTGTTTTCTAATTTTTTTAGTTTATTCCTCGCATAACTCTCTTCCTAATTGAGTGAAGAACTTGAAATTAGCTATGTACATTTAATAGGGGCCTTATATGTACCTTTTGGAGGTTTAGACTTTTTATCCCTATTAAATCCTTTCTACCTGCAATGCTGATCAGGAAAAAATCATCGCAAAGTAGTAATGCTTTTTTCAATTCTTCTGATTTCAATGTATCACGGAAACCAGGCTGAAAAAGCATAGCAAAGCGATGATTTCTTTTGCATTCGACCCCCTTCTTAATTTTTACACCACACAAACTCGAGAGTATACTTTATGTTTTAGAGCAAACAGCAAATTTTTGATCATTATTAATTTTTTTTTTCATGAATTTTCAAAGTGGGTAGCACGTTTGGGTGAAAATGAAATTTTAAAAGTTGCAGATCTCAGCCCCTGCGATTTTTTGGGTGTGCTAACCATTATTCATGTAAGTCTTGTAAGTTGACCTATCACTGGTATAAGGATGGCGAGGTTAATGCGGAACACCCTACATATTACGTAGAATATTGCTTATAAAACTTTATTATAATCGAAAATTAATCTAATCATTGGGTGGTCAAAAAAAATGCACATGCTACAAAATTCACGTGTTTGTAGTTGCGTGTGTATTCGGTATTCTCGAACAAACGTGTATGGTTATGTGTAATGTATCTACGAGGAATACAGACTGGGCTGGGCTGGGCATATGATAGATGTGGGCGACACGTTATGCATGGCGCTGGCGCCAATTAAAGGTTTGCTGCGAATGAAAGGGGTCATATAATTTTGGGAAAGGTGTCGGCGAACGTACGCGTATACACTTACAATTATACGAATGTCAATCAAAATTCATGGTTTTGTACCTCTACGTTGTTGTAGGTGAACGTAAGTACATAGTATTGTTGATTAGTATGAAGTTCAACTAGGTCTTCAAGTTTTCGCCAATTTGCTGATGCGTGTTTTCTGTCTAATATATGGCGGACGTTTTAAATTAATTTCTCATATAAGTAGCCATGTATGACACACAACTTATTTCACTGGATGACCTGTATAATATGCATGGGCTTACTAATATCGTATGTACTACAATAATGTAAACATTTTTATTCTCATACGCATACATAGTGGGTACGTACTACTTACTACGTGTAATAAATCTATGACGGTATTTTTTTATTCTCGTTTTTTAATACGGAATAAAATATTTGTTATATAGACGACGACGACGACGACAACGACAACAACGTCACACAGATAGTTTTTCCTTTAAATCAAATACGCTTTTTATACGGACGTGAGTCGACGAAAAAAGCCCAATAAATCTATTAACGCATGTAGAAAAGAGCACTCAACGAAAAATACACACACACACGCATATATATATTTATATATATATGGTCGTAAATCAGAATTCGGTCGACACATCTTTTTTTTTCTCCATTTTATAGGACGCGAACTAACGAACCAAATTCCATTTAATTAAATACGCAGCGCATAAAATCACCGTTGTAGTATACCCACACACACACACACACACGTATACGATACATTACTCAAACACATTGCATCCTCACTTTATTCTTATACGAGTACCGATACCATGTTATGAGGAGTGAAACACGTTGAAAAGTACTTCTGCCTAGGCCAGGTTTTCGTATATATATGGTAAAAGTTTCGATACCTAAAGTCATCGGTTCGGATGAAATTTTGAGACTACTCGTGCTTTTGATGGCGTACACACAGACACATGTACTTACTTATGTATCCAATGCTACATAAATGTATTTACGTAGCATACACAGACGTACGCACACACACACACACACACAGCATGCGTATGAAGCTTCGAAAATATGTTTAAATAAGTGAACAAAAACGTCAAATAACCGCTTCGCTATAAGCGCTAATAACAAGCTAAAACATGTCAAGATATTGACTGAAATATACGCATTCGTAGTAAGTTTTAGCCGAGTAAAAGTTTTCATCCAACTTTCCATATCTGAACGGAATGTTTCTGCTAAGTTGCCATCCCAACGGAATGCAATTTGTTTTGTTAAACTTAAACTTGCTTCCATTGTCATAAAAGAACAATGCTTCCTAAATTGGAAGAATAAGTCCTTTTGCGAGAAGTTTCGTTTCGAGTGTTTTTAAACGAGAAGATAAACAATATGAAATAAGCGTTCGTGTAATGTAACACTAAATGTTTTTTTTCTACACCCTTCTCTTTTAAAAAAGCATTACGCCTATGCCGAGTCAAAATATACGTAATTACCTGTCTGCTATAACATACCTTTATATAGGCCTACCTACCTATGTATTTATATATATATCTATCTGCGTAGTACACGTGGAATCGTTTTATGTGATAAAATAGTCGTATTTTAAACAGTCGCTTTCTACCAACAACTTGACTCAGGGTGCTTGATCCGACACGGCGAGCTATTGTATACTTTTTAAAAAAGAAGACGACTGCTATGAAATGTTCGCCCATTCGCGTTTAAATATCTAAAGCCACGTATAAGGGATCACGCGCAAGCGTTCAAATTGTTGTTGGAAATTTGTACCAAGAGGAAATAAAAAGATGTAGGTCCAGGTACCTAATCATTTCGTTAATGGTTTTTCGTTTCGTTTTCTCGAACTGTATAATATCCAAACGTGCAAACTTTTGCCAAAAAAAATACTACAGTCGTCGATTTCGTTTTAAGTAATAATTTTTCAAGCGAAAAATAAATAAGTGTAGTCTGGTGACCTTTTTATTCGTCTGATTTTCTTAACGAAATTCTACGTAGTGTAGTTGATTTCGATGTGTTTATTTTTTACCGACGAAAAAATCAATTATTTTGCTCAGTGTTGAATAGAATTGTTCAGTTTCGAATACTAAGCTTAGTTTAGTGGCGTAGTTGAGCTATTAAAGATTAAGGCGAGACAACATTTTTTAGCAGAAGGTAGTACGGATTGAAAACGAGACCTAAGAAGTTGAAATTTGTTACGTACGGATGGCTGAAAGAAGTGTCCAAGCTGCAGTTATGAGAAAAATCGAGTTCTCACTTGCAAATCAATAAAATCTGCCCCCCCCCCCTCAGGGCAGTGGTAAAGTAGGGTATTGGAGGAGGAGGACATATACACTCACACCCCCTCCCCACCCCCACACCACAATAAAAAAACTGCGAATAATTCGAGAAAATTTCGAAAAATTAAGGATTTATTGTTTAGTAAATTTTAAAGAACTTTGGGAAGTGTAAAAAGATAAGTAAAAGAGCAAGAAGCAAGAAGGGAAGAATTTGAAACTAGAGTCAAGACCGAGAAATATTACACATATTTATACTAAATAAATTTAAAAGAAAAAAAAAATAACACCAAACAAAAGAATAAGTACCTAATTAATTGCAGGCATCATAGCGAGGTCACTTTTTAGTGACTTGGTCACTTTTTTCGAGTAAAGTCACTATTGGTCACTTTTTACCTCTAAAAGTCATTTTTTTTCAAAAAAAATTTTTAAAAACTGATTTTTTTTCAAAAATTATTTTTAAATTAAAAAAAAAAAATTTACATTATTTAAAAATTATTTTGCTCTTTTCATATTTCTATAAATGTATTTTATATGTTCATTGTATTTGTAC
>FIZR01013291.1:0-23555 GCA_900060175.1 Ferrisia virgata
ATATTTTGCCGCCACAGTCTGCAGCCTATATAGCTTGTGCGGAAATCCGTCACTGGACAGCAACAATAGTTGAAATAGGTATATGATGCCTATCTTTAAATTTTGAAGAGACTATGGGCTCGTGAATGTTTTAAGACACCTTGACCTCGGTTGATTTTATGATTTCAAGTTAAAATGTCCAAAAATAAAAAAATATTGGATCAAAAACCTCACGCTTTTACAGAATGACTACCAGTTTGTAGTTGATTGTGACCCTGGATTGATTTTATGATTCTAAGTTGAAGTGTCTTCATCAATTGAGCCATCAACAGTTGACCTTGACCTTGCGATTTCGAGTTGAAATGTTGAGGAAAATTAGTTGACCTTGACTAGTCGATTTTATAAGTAAATATTGAAATGTTGGGTAAAATTGTAGATGTTTTAAGTTGGCCCATAAACAGCTAACCTTGATTCCGGATTGATTTTATGATTTTAAGTCGGAATGTTGAGGAAAAATAGTTGTCTCTGATCGTGGTTGATTTTATGATTTAAATGTTGAGGAGGTGTTACGAAAATTATTTGTTGAAAAACAGTGAATGTAAGAGAGAACGTAAAAAGTGTTAGAACTGTCATTTTTTCGATGTTTTCTCTTTCCGTGCAAAGAGTACTACGTATTTTTAATATCCCCCCCCCCCTCCTGAAACTAAAAACCATTTGTTCAGTTCGATAACGTCCAAAATCGATAAAATTTGGAAAATAAGCTTAGATAGGTGGTGAATTTGATATTCTAGAGTGGAGATGACCCCGGGCCAAAATTCAGTAATGCCCCATTTGGGGGGGGGGGAGTGCTGGAGATTAAAAATTGTAAAAATTGTTATTTTGAAACCGATCTGTAGACAATCAAAAGTTGTATAACGTGCCCAAAAATCATCCTCCCGAGTGAAATCGGAGAGGGGATATTCTCCTAGATCATTTAGAAGGGGTTTGAGCTAAGAAGTTGAAATTTGGTATGTACTTTTAGTAAGGGTCATAGATGTGTGTTTTGAAGGTTTCGACTTGTCAGATCCATTGCTCTCACTTATTTTCCCAAAATGTGGTTTTTAGGCGAATTTTCTCTAGTGTTGAGTTTGTTTATCGAATAACTTCCCATCAATATCTTGTTGATTCATAAAAATCGGGCCCATAAAGCATCGCCTGTGTTCAGTGTTTGTATTTCTGTGTGTAAATGATATTCTGAGTAATTTTTCTCTTCACAATTTTACATTGAAAATGCAAAAAAGTAATACCTATTGGAAATTTCTCACATTTTTTACATTTTTTAAGCTATAAAATAACAATTTAAACTATTCTTAATCTTTCTACCAACTAAAAAGTGAAAAGTTTTCGTTTCATGTCGAGTTTTTCGAGTTTTTGAAGATTCTTTTCCATTTGTTCTTCTCTTTTCTGCCATGATTTGACACTTTGAGTTATTATTTTTATGATTTTACACTTTGAACGCAAGGAATTAAGATTTGTATTTTTTTTTTTAGAGTAAAAACAATTATTTATGATTTTCTTTTGATATTCCATTAAGATTCTGACTTCTGCGAGAACAAGGCCCAGTTTTATTTGCTCAGTCTTTGCCACACAATAATTACAATATTTGCTGTTGTAGATATTCACGATCAATTAGTAAATGAATCTAGGCTCGTAACAACGAACCCAAATGGATACCTAATTTTATCTTACCTATATGAGTTACCTATTTTTATAAATGTGTAAAAATGGATTCTTGAGCCTTTACAAAGGCGACTCAAAATAAAATCAGTTTCGCCGGATAGTATAAACATCTTACTCGAAGATATAAGTATTTAAAAATTTTACCTCTCGATCAACGACAACGAAAACGCGCGAATATTCAAAAATTTTAATTTATCATGATTTACGAGTAATTACGTAAATACCTCCGTTCGACCGAGTACAATTTTATCTTTACTTTTTCATCCAGTTACATGAATAGTATCTTTGCAATTTACGCAATATCGTCTTATCAATGTTTATTCATTATCACAGCTTTGCTTGAGCTTTTTATATTCGAACTTAATTGCTATCAATTTTATTCAATTTTCAACGTTTTAATTAACACGTTGGTCGAGTATTTGTATCGTGTGTGTGAATTGGAAACATAACGAGGTATGTAATATTTACACGCACTAACTTTCTTACCATGTTAGTTACAATTAGAGTTGTATACATGAACGGTGGCGGTACTCCGAAGTACCTATAATAATTATAGTTTTTAAGTACATTCGAATATTATAGGCAACCGTAATTGAAATGATTAATTGATGATTAAAATTTAATAACACGATTAACAAGCTTTTAATTGAGGGTTTCATTTCTCCGTTCTGTACAGACTAAATATATAATGCTCTTAGATCTTTTATGTTTCTTCGATTCGTTGTATGCGTGGAAATGATCAAATATTCGTGGAAAGGGTGACGAGTGTCGACGTTTAATTGATTGCATGGAAATGATAAGTGTGATAATTGAAATTGATGAATAATTGTATATTCGCCAAGTGTAAATATGAACGGAAATGAGAATAGAATTATGAGAGATGTGAAGTTTTACTCTGAGCTGATGTTCGAAAAAGTATAAATTTCACGTATAGTTTGAATTTGGTCTGGGTACTACGGTGGATCGTTTCGTGATTTTTTTTTCTTTTGAAAGTTGAAACCTAATAAGATACAATGGTCACAAAATGGGTTTATATGAACGTGCTAAAAGTACCAAAATTCTATCTCTCGTAAAAATTTCACTCTGACACTTCAAGGCTTTGTAATTTGAAAAAAAAAATTACCAACTAGTTTTAACCAAAAATCCATTTTAGGTGGTTTTCATTCTTCAGGCGTCTTTTTGAAACCAAGTAAAAAATACCATTTTTTGTGGGTTATTTGATTAAAAAAATAAAAAAATCTATGAAAAATCTGAAATTTTTTTACTGAGAAATTGTCGTATGAAAAAGTGAGAATATCAATGTGACCAGGTGAGCGGAAGAGGGGGGTAGTCCGCTGTCTCTTGTGGTCCAACCCTTGTGTTGTTCCTGCGTTGAAATGTCACTGTACGTCTTTTTAAAATTAAAATTGAGTTATGGAAACTTGCGTTAACGTAATTTCGATAGTTAGGGACCCCCCCCCCCCCACTGATGGGACAAAATCATCATAAGTTGAGCTAAATATAAGGGGTATTATTTGATGGAAAATTTAGGAAGGAAATACAATGATTCAAAATTTTGATTTTTGGAGCACAACACTCGTTTTATGAAAGCAAAAAACTTCAAATTTTAAATTTATGGTTGTAGTAGTACAATTCAGATCGGAACAATTTTCCAAAAATTTTGTATTTTTCTTACAGTATCCACTTTAGATTTTACTATTTTTCTCCCCTTGTCCGTGTGAAGAGGAAAGTAGGTATTGAAAATCGCTTTTTTATATCATTGTTAAGTTAAAATACTGATGATGCCCTCTTTTTCATGAGACAAAGAGTACTTCCGGATAAGAATTGACAAAATGCCCTTGTTCTCAGGCTTTCGAAATTTTCACAAAACATCATTAGGTGCCTTTAAACAGAACTTAAGGGATTTATGCGAAAAAAAAATTTATATTCATTCGCATTTTAGCAAAAATTATGGATTTAATCCAAATTTAGAGAGTGAAGATGAATCTAATGAAATAAATTTTTTTCAAATTTTCACCCCTCTCCTGGGGTGAAATTGGCAAAAGAACACTTCCAGTTGCAAAGGTCCACACCCTGGTAGGTTACATAAAATTTTTATTCGCCAAAGTGTATGTTTTTACGTGTACAAATTTTCAAATTTTTTGGGTGAGTTGGAAAGTCTTCAAAAATTTGAGAAAATGCTCAAAAATACGTTTTTCTCCGAAATAATGGCCAACATGCTAAAAATGAATAGAACTAAAGTTGCAAAACTGTGAACTATTAATTCTTGGGAAGAGGGGGGGGGGAGGAAGGAGCTGAAATGCGAACAAAGGTTTTGAACGAAACATAAACGCCGAATTCAAGTTCAGCTTGTCTAATGTAGTCGATGAACACTTCTTTTTCTGATTTTTTATCCACTTTCAACATGGAAAAAAATTACAACAGAATTCTGAGATTTTTCAAATTTTCTACCTGTAGCGATGTAAAATAGTAGGAAAGTCGCACCAAACTTTTGCAGCCTCGATTTGGGGTCGAAGGACACCCTCCTCCCCTGCCTTTGGGGTCAATACTTAGGTTACTGATGTTGAAATCGTTTTCTTATGAATCGAACCCCCTGAATACGTTAATGAAGTCACATTTGCAATTTAACCTCAATTAATACCTCATTTCTATGCTGAATTTCCATCACATTTTTGATAAAAAAAATAAAGTTTTGCATCTGTGACAACTATTTATATGCTATAGCGATATTTCCACGAGCAGGGGGGTAGGGGGTCATGTTCAAAAACGGAAAAAATCGTACAATTTGATTTTTTTGAGGTGAAAAAGCAAAAAAATCTTTATTCATTATCTCATCGTGAATTATAAAGATTTCGTATTTTTACTTCATTACCTTGAAAAAATTAATTTTAAACTAAAAGGGGATGGGTGAAGATTAAGTTAGAGGACCTTAAATTCTTACCAGTTTCATTTGACGATATTTCCTTGCTTTTTCCCATTATCCCCTCCTAACTTTTGAAAAATAAAAACTTGAATTGAAACGTCTTTTGTATACAGAAACGAAACACGACGATACGAAAAATTCACGATTCTTGATTCATTTAGGCCTACACTCTTGATCTTATATTATTTAATTTCTTTCTAAGTGTTTATAGATATTTTTTTCCCCTGATTTTTTTATTCAATCATTTTTGTCGAGCTCGCGGTGTAATTTCACGCCCAAAGGGGTTATACCTGTCTGACTCTGTTGATGGTGATAAATGGCTCGTGCTATTGTGTGTAATAAAGACATTCTAGCTCGAGCTGGTTTTATTTTATTTCACATTTTTTTTTTTTTGCAACCGATACACTACGTGTGTAGCAGGTAGCAATCTGGCTGGTGATTTGCAGCTTATGTACTGCAAAGACGAACATCGAAGGGGTGTAGGATCTTTTAACCCGTCCAATGTACTACAGGGTGTACTGAAAAGGTTTCAGAATATACTGGCCCTGAGTAGTAAAAAATTTTCATTAGTATGTGCTGCCTATTTTGAAATTTGAAGGGACTAGGAGTAAGTGAATTTTTTAAAAATATTACCAAATATTTTTATAGGATTTTATTTCAGGTAAAATTTAAAACTGTTGGCGGTAAAATCGTTAAATAATATGCAAAACAGGTGGTTTGAACTTTTCGCCTACCTTTCTTTTTAAAAGAGTTAAAATAAAAATTTGAATTTATAAAAAAAAATGAATTTTTCAGATAATTGAAAATTTTGTTTTGGCTCTTTCAAAATGAAACACGAGTAAAAAAAAAATATATAACCTGATTTTGCATATCATTATGTGACCTTACCATGAACAGTTCTATATTTTTCGTAAAATGAAAAATGATGATTGAAAATACTGTTCGAAAATTCATTTCCTTTATAATCCCTTCAAATTTCAGTATAAACAAAATACACGTTAAAGAATTTATGTTACCCTTGGCCACGCCTATCAATTGCTAAAATATTCTTGATACTTGTCGATACACCCTGTAGACAAAGAGTCTATTCGCTAATCGAGTCTAGTCTGCATTCTGTATGTGTAGTACCGACTGATGCGGCGAGGGTGGTCTTTGGAGAGGTTTAAAGGTTGTAAACAATTATGAAAAATTAGTATCATTTAACCCAAACGGATCTTCATCTTTTTGCTAATACAATAAATAAGCAATTTTTATAAAGGGGTTGTATTTTTTTACCTTGAAGTTTTTTATTATTATTTTTTCTTCTTCTGTCTTCGCTGTTTGTACCCTGCAGACACCGTAAGCATGTAATCTGCGTGTAGATAAAGACACAAATCGAGTGTTGAAGGTTTTACGATCGATATATGTGGTAGTATTTCTTGTACTGTTGAAGGGCGATTTGTCGTGGTCATTTAAAAAAAAAAAAAATCGCGACGATTGAATTGATTTATTATAAGAGAACTACGAGTGGAATTTGAGAGACTGCTTAGTTCGCCTAGAATTGCACACAGGTGATAATAGTTTTTATTTTATTTTCATTTAAATTGTAAATGCTCGAGTGAGTTATTATATTGGCGCGAATTCATAGACTTCTTTGAAATGCTGGATTAATTTACCCCCTTCTGTTCGGCGGTAATGATGTTGGATTCTGTATAATTAAGCGGATGTAAATTGAATTTCAATTTGATTAGTGTTTCGTCTACGAGTTGCGAAGCGAAGAAAAACGTCTACGATGGTAGTTTTTGTATGGAAGATACGTTCATAACATTTGAAGTATTCAGTTATTTTTATACGTGCTAAAGGAACCGTGTTTTTTTTTTTTTTTGGTAACCGGGCAAAATATGATTCCTAAAATTCGAGTTCAAGAAATTACATTAATGAAGGTCTCATAATATAGGATACTTGTAGTGGATATGAAAAAATAATCGAAAGGTACATCTAGGATCCCCTACTAAATGTACATACCAAATTTCAACTTCCTAGCTCATTTTTGGTGGGGAGATGGGGGAGCAACAGTTCTTTTTCAAGGTCAAAATGGTGGAGAACTCTCATATCTTCCCTCCTAAATGACCTAAGGCGTTGATTTTTGGATGTCTTAAACAACTTTAGACAATTTTTGAAATTTCTGCCTTTTAGCTCCCCCCCTCCTCCCAATTTGGGCACCATTAGAATTTGACCCAAAGTTATCCCTACTCCAGAATATGAAATCCGCAGTCAATCGAAGTCTATTCCTGAAATTTGATCAATTTTGGTCGGTATTGAGCCGAGCATATGATTTTTAGGTAGTTCGGAGAAAGAATATATATATATCTGACATGGCCAAAATGGCCGTAATGGTCTTCTAGACCTCAAAACGAATTTTGTTAATATTGCTCCTACCTTGATCCCTGAACCGTTGGTCGATAATACTGTAATAACCTGGTTTTCATTGTCATCATGACAGAAAATCGAGCGTTAAAAAATTCAATTTCGATCAAATCGTCCACATCAAGTTGATGGGTTGGATCTTGAAACTCTTATGTATAATCAAATCAAAGCAATCTCGGTGAATTGATATGCTGAAAACATCCACTACCCAGGGATATGAGTTTTCTTGACGGCTCCGCACTCCCTCCCTCCTCCTACTTCAAATGGTACCTTTGGGTTAAAAACTTACCAGTATTATTGCAAGGAGTTGGCTAGTGAATTGAAAGGGACCTCGAAGGGTGAGAGCTCTGTGATATTTTCTTGGGCTTCCTATAGTACATTATTTGAATAACTAGCGCTGGTGGATCGTACAGTATTTGACTACCTTCGGGTGTACAATTTTTTAATCAATAAATCGCCAAAGTACATATAAACAAACCAAGTCTTGACTAATTTGCCTTTGGATCATAGAAATTTAATTTCTTAGATGGAATTGTTGAGCACAAGTAAAATTCGCAATTTTTGAGCATATGTTCGATTTTTCATCTCGCCTTAGAGGAGACGGCGAGGGTTTGAAAAATTTTCTTCAGAGAAGGTTTTTTCGTTAGTTTTTTTTTCTTCTCCGTGAGTTTTCGACACTGATTTCTTTCGAACTTGGTGTAAAAGTGAAGGTATTTTGGGGTGTGCTGTGGAATTTTTTCAGATTTTTCCGATCCTAAATGTGACGTTGAAATCGGCTTTCAAAAATTATAGAAAGGGGTTTGTGAGGATCCTTTTTTGAGCTGACGACGTGAAAAAATTATCTCAAGTTGTTAGGAGTATTTTACATTTATCAGAATTTTTTCAGATTTTTCAGAATAACGGTACCCTCTGTAATCCTCTGAAATCCTCTGAAATCATTTTTCTTTCAGCTAACGTCAATTTCGAACCAAATATGACGGTTTTTGAGCGCTACAGAAAGTTCCACCTTCTAAAAAAAAAATGCAAATTGACCTTAAAAGTAAATTCCCAATATCGTTAGATAATTTTTTCTCGAGTAATCAAAATTAATTTCTAGGTCATATGTTGGGTTGAAAAAATGTTTCTAAAATTTCACACCATTTCGCTTAGGTAGAGGTACTTTAATTTTTATACAAAGTTTGAAAAAAAATCTGGTAAAAACCAGCGGCAGAAAAAAAATTAACGTGAAAATTGAAAATTCTTCTCTAGTGGATTTTTCATGCTTCCTCCCCCTCCTCCGTGTAATTTTTTCATCCAACAAATGTGATAGATGCAGAAAACCCATTTCATATTTCCCTTCAAAATCCAATTTCCTAGTCTAGTGTTTGTTGTGTTTACTTAGATTTGGATTCACCCAGTAGTTCAAATCTGTATTTGTATTCATGGAAACTGTTTCCAATTCTTTTGTCGGCGTATGTAGAGCTCTAATTATAAAAAAAAAAAAAAAAAAAAAAAACGACCGTTGTATTGTCAGTAGGTCTTCATACAGGTATATGTATTAATTTTGTGATTCTTTCACATATATTATAATATTATGTCTCCGATGTATGTATACAGTACTAGGTAGGTACGTATGTGATACTTATAGGTGTATAATTGAGGAGGTGCATACGAAAAATTAAGAATGAGTAAAATCACCTCGATATCTTAGGTATTGATTTTTTTTTTCTTCTTTCAATCGACTTATTTTTCTATTCTTTGTATTTCATGAACAAAATTACGAGTACCTTTGTATATACGTATTTAGAAATGTACCTGCATCATTTTCTCACGTTATGTATAGAATGATCAGTTTATGGAGAGAGAAGGGTATCAGTATCGGGCACTGTTCTAAAAAAAATTGATTCGATCTATCTTTGGAGAATCGCCTTTGCTCACCACTAATGGTGCTAAGGCTGCGAAGGGGTGAGATGGGGCTGGAAATTTGAGACCTCCAAAAAGGCACATCTACGGTCCCTACTGAATGTACATATCTAATGTAAAGTTCTGAGCACAATTTGGAGAAGAGTAATGCGAGGAACAAACCCTAAAAACGAGAAAAAATTACCAAAAAACCTTATTTTTGAGACTGCGAGGGGGGTACAATGAGGCTGAAAAGTCGAGACCTTCAAAAGGCATATCTAAGGTACCTACTGAATGTACATACCAAATTTCAACTTTCTAAGTTATTTTGGCAGGTAGATTAGAAAAAAAACGGTCCTTTTAAGGTCAAATAGAAGAGAATCCTATATCTCCCCTCCTAATTCATCTAGAAGATTGATTTTTGGATATGCTGTAAAAATTTGGATTCTCTGTCGATTTACTCGAAAAGAAACAATTTTTGCGTTTATGGCCACTCAGCAACTCCTCTCCCAAAAATGGGGCAAACCTGAATTTCGACCCAAGGTCATCACCACTCATATGTAATTTTGGTTAGTATCAAGCAGAGTGAATAATTTTAATGTTGGGGGGGTGGGGGGGGAGGGTAAAAATACTTAAAACTCTTTGCACGCTTAGGGTAAACATCGAAAGAATGTAAGTTTTTACGTTTTAAATGTAATTGGTTCTCATTTTTTTTTTTTTTTTATTTAATACCTGTCACCTGGAAAATTTTCTTCTATATTTTTAGCGAAATTGGGTCATTTTCTTATGCATTTAGAGACAATTTTTTTACACTGATACTCAAATGTGATCCTTTTTTCCAACTTTGGAATTTCATAACCGCACAAATTTGATTTCCTAAATGGTGGAACATGACTCTAAAAAGAAAACACGATAATTTTCAATATAATTTGCATAAAACTTTTTGGTATGCGGAAAATTTACCACGTTAAATTAAATTTTCAACACAAAATCATAAAATCAATCCGAGGTTAAAGTCAACTGCTGACGGGTCAACTTTCTTCAATTTTCTTTTAATATTTCAACTTAAAATCACAAAGTCAATCCGGAGTCAAGGTCAACTGTTTGTGGGGTAACTTTAAACATCTTTAATTTTCCTCAACATTGCAACTTGAAATTATAAAATCAATCCATAGTTAAGGTCAACCGTTGACGGGTCAACGGATGATGACATTTCAACTCGAAGTCATAAAATTGATTTAAGGTCAAAGTCCACCGTTTTGACGAGTGAACTTCAAACATCTCTAATTTTCCTAAACATTTCAACTTAAAACCATAAAATCAATCCTTCACAAAATAAGTCCACTAATGGTATTCCGGGCCATAAAAATCTGTCCACTGATATCAGTCCAATGATGATGTCACACTGTTGAGGGTTCACTAATAACATCTCTAATTTTCTTCAGCATTTCAACTTGAAACCGTAAAATCAATCCTTCATAAAATAAGTCCACTGACGTATCTCTAATTTTTCTTAACATTTCAACCTAAAATCGTAAAATAAGTCCAGTTTTTCCGGGCCATAAAAATCTGTCCACTGATATCAGTCCAATGATGATGTCGCTGTTGAAGGTCCACTAATTACATCTCTAATTTTCCTCAGCATTTCAACTTGAAACCATAAAATCAATCCTTCATAAAATAAGCCCATTGATGTTATTCCGGGCCGTAAAAATCTGTTCACTGATATCAGTCCAATGATGATGTCACCCTGTTGAGGGTTCACTAATTACATCTTTAAATTTCCTCAGCATTTCAACTTAAAACCATAAAATCAATCCTTCATAAAATAAGTCCACTGACGTATCTCTAATTTTTCTTAACATTTCAACCTAAAATCATAAAATAAGTCCAGTTTTTCCAGGCCATAAAAATCTGTCCACTGATATCAGTCCAATGATGATGTTGCTGTTGAAGGTCCACTAATTACATCTCTAATTTTCCTCAGCATTTCAACTTGAAACCATAAAATCAATCCTTCATAAAATAAGTCCATTAATGTTATTCCGGGCCGTAAAAATCTGTTCACTGATATCAGTCCAATGATGATGTCACCCTGTTGAGGATCCACTAATTACATCTCTAAATTTCCTCAGCATTTTAACTTGAAATCATAAAATAAGTCCACTAATGTTATTCCGGGCCATAAAAATCTGTCCACTGATGATGTCATACTGTTGAAGGTCCACTAATTACATCTCTAATTTTCCTTGACATTTCTGCTTAAAATCATAAAATAAGTCTACTGATGTGATTCCAGGCCTATAAAAATCTGCCCACTGATGACGTTACACTGTTGACAGTCAATTGTTGACGATTTGTCCAGAATGCTCTGTTAAAGATCTTTCAACGATTTTGTTTATAGCCCCCCCCCCTTCACCGTTGGTTAATGTACTGTATTAACCTAGTTTTCATTGACAATACGACGTATAAAATCAGGCTAAAAAGTTGACTAAATGACTCTAAGGTCCCTTTTATTATGCGCCGTCACATATGTCCTTTTTACTTGCGGTTTTCAGCTTATCGTGGATTTTGCGTAGGTTTTCCTGTTTTTCAAGTTCGTTCATTGTATATTCCTTCCTCTCGTAATGAGCCATCGTTTTAAGATTGGTCATCTAGATTCGGTAAGAATGGTGCGTTTTTGATTTCAATGTAATCCTCTAGCTCTTGGACTATCCAGGAAGTCGTATTTTTTTCCAACCAGTTTTAACATTTCACGAAAAGAATTTTCGTTCTCGAAGTCGAACTAATATAGGTACGCAATTGTTTCGAATTTTATGGGTTTTTCAAAAACTCGACAAATCTTTTTAAGATGCGTATGCGTAGTTCATCAATTTTAATTTTGCGAAGAGAAAAAAACACGAGCTATTATTCTACTCGTACTCGAATGGTTACGTCGTTGTCATAATGTTCAGTTTTGCTTTCGAACGAATCAACCGTGTAATTTTCAAAAAAAAAAAAAATTACCACACTCTTGTTTATTTGCAATGTACAAAGTAGGATATCTGGCTTCCGATGTCGAGATCTACATTTATAAAGAAAACATCTCGCAAATACGTGAAATCCTTTTATTCAGAATTTCATTCGGAACCAAGGTCGACGAGCATTCGTATATGGTATAGACAGAGCTTATATTATCTACCGGTCGTTGCAATTATGCATCTATTATCAACTGCGTTGTGAATTCAGTTCATTGATAACAATTATGATACACCGGTTGTTGGAGTTTTATTTTCTTCGAAAATTTTGTCAAAGATCGCACAATGCATACGTAAATACCTTCTATATAAAATAACGTAAGAGGGCAAGATTTGAGAGTGAGAGAAAGAGAGAGAGGGAGGAAAAAAAGAACTAAGAGTAGATGAACGGCAGAGGGTGTATTATCTCGGTCGTCATAATTATTAGTGGTCCGAACATCTAGCACGAGTATACCGGACGGACATTTTTCTGATATTAAAAATAACAAAAAAAAAAAAAAAAAAAAAAAAAAAAAAAAAAAAAAAAAAAAAAAAAAAAAAAAAACGTATACACCGATGAATAGAAATGATTAAAGGTTAAATTGTATATAATGCTTTTTCTATATTTTTATCGAAATTCATAATATATTATAAAATCCGAGTGTAAGTATATACCTAACCTATATCGAACATACTAAAGGCTTCTATACATTCGGGGTATTGTATAGTGGAAGAATACAAAAAGAAGGGCACAGTATAAGAAGACGAAACGTAGACGATGGAAAGTTGCAATAATAGAATACAAAATACTTTAATTAGATGTTGTCCCAACTGGGATATAATCGACACCATTGTGAATAGAGTAGCTTCCGTCTTTTCATTTCTTCGGTGTTTTTTTTTTTTTTTTTTTTTTTTTTTTCCCCCTTTTTTTTTTTTTTTTTTTTTTTGTACCCCTCTTCTTTTTCTGATATGTTCTACGTCGTCTATCTCACGTGGCCTTATATTCTACGTAGGTACATGCACAGTGAGGTAGATGATGTTTAACTGTCGGCTTTTCAGTACAATAGTTTTAAACGTTGTGGCACCTAAATCGCGTAGCTTTTTGTTCTACGGTGGGAAAATATGTACGAGATGAGAGATCTTATGTATTATCCTTCAAATGCTCTCCTGAGAGACTTTTTTCATGTATATATATATATATTTTTTTTTCAAGTGTCGAAGACGCCATCGTTATCGTTATCTCGTCCTAAAGTATACGTATTGTGTGTAATGGTGACCAATCATCCCATTCGGATGTAAAATCTCAGCTCGATTTAAAAAAAAAAAATATTAATTTCTCGCCCAAAATTCTCACCTGGAAGGTGTAAACTTATTAAATCGTCGCCTTCAGCCGAATCAATCAGTACATACGTGGTATTCTCATTACGTATTCATTTCACCGTCGACTGTATAATTTTGCAAAATCCACACAGACGGTAGTTATCTCGCCAAAGGTGTCCGTTACGTATTTAGGTATATAAAGCCTTTCACACCTTAGGTGTGCGAGTCGCGTGACCGATACAATTTTTTTCGCCGCAATAGTCGTGTCTTCGTCGTCGGTTATTTCGTAATTAGAAATGTAACAGGAAAGAGAGGGAAAAATCGCTCCAATTTTAACCAGAAATCGTCGCGTTTGTCTGTTCAATTCTTTGCTATAATAATCGGTTTAATTATACGTGTGGATTTGGGCGATTTGCGTTGAAATTGAGGTATCGTAGTATATCGCGGACACAGACGAATATATTATGGACGTTGACGGAGAAATTCTTGGAAATCGTTTGATAATGTTTGTGAAGTCGATTTCGCGTATCGAACTGTATCGTATGTAACCTTATATATAGTGAAAATTTGATCGAATGGTGTTTTTGTGTCCGATTTGAAGCCTGAAACTTGGAGACTCGAGGATGGGATTATGTGTGTGGCAAGGGTTTTAAGGTTCTCAAAGTTCATATTTTAACCTGACTTATGGATGGACATTGGGCTCACTTTGCAATTTTTCTTTTAATCGGGGCTAGAATTTGAAAGACAAGTGAGGGGGGCGAGCTGCAGCGTAAGTAATATGTTTGAATTTTTCACCAGAAGTGAAAAGAAAATGTGTATAGCGTAAGCGAAACGAGGGCAAAAAGTTCACGAAATGAAAGAAATTAGGTGTCCAGAAAAGATTTATTTTTGAGCCTCTTTTAACTCTGAATGCTGAATTTTTCTTGTTTACATACGCGTTGAAATCGCTGTAAAATTGATTTTTCAACGAATTTGAAGAGCGTCCGCCGCCCCCCCCCCACTCGATTGCACTAGTAGTGGTGGTACTATGTGTAGTACCAATTTTAAGGTCCTAGAATACATTTTGAATAGTTTTATTTGATGCTGAGAGTAATTTAACGCAACTTGTGGGTGGAACTGTGTGTATAATTTGTTTTTTTGAAGTCCTAAAGATCTATTTTTAACAGTTTAAATTTCGTCAGGGCTCTAGAAGTCCATTTTGATTTTTCAACAATTTTAGAGAAGTGCAATACTTTTGATGTGACTTATAGACGAGTGTGGGTGTATTATCCATTTCGAGGTCCTAGAAGTCCACTTTGAACAATTTGCTGATGCCAGGATATTAGAAGTCCATTCTGAACAGTTTTAACGATGTCTTTAATTTTTGGCAATTGAAAAGTGGCACTGTGTGTATTATCGATTTTAGTTTGCTAGAAGTCCGTTTTAAACCTTTTGGCAATGTCAAGGTCCAAAATGTCCATTCTGAACAACTTTTCCAGTGTTTGATAATCAATCCCAATTCGTGGGTCGAACCATGTGTATTTCCGTTTTGGGGTCTTAGAAATCCATTTTAAACTTTTTGGCATTGGCAAGGTCCTACAAGTTGATTTTTAGCAGTTTGGCGATACTGGGGTCTTGAAAGTCCATCTTGAACAGCTTTAACAACATCGAAAAGGTAATTCGTCTCAATTTAAGAGCAAGACCATGTGTATAATGTATTTTGGGGTCTTAGAAGTTCATTTTAAAAACCTTTTGGCCATGTCAAGGTCCTAAAAGTCCGTTCTGAACAGTTTTGACAATGTTTGATAATTTATTCCAATTTTTGAGTCGGGCTATGTGTATTTCCATTTTGGGGTCTTAGAAGTCCATTTCAAACTTTTTTGCACTGACAAGGTGCTAGAAGTTGATTTTTAGCAGTTTGACGATACTAGGGTCTTGAAAGTCCATTTTGAACACCTTTAACAACATCAAATAGGTAATTTATCTCAATTTAAGGGCAAGACCATGTGTATAATGTATTTTGGGGTCCTGGAATTCCATTTTAAAAACCTTTTGGCAATGTTAAGGTCCTAAAAGTCCATTCTGAACAGTTTTGACAACGTCTGATAATTTATTCCAATTCGTGGGTCAGACTGTGCGTATTTCCATTTTAAGGTCTTAGAAGTCCATTCTGAACAGTTTTGGCGAGGTCTGATAATTTTTTGCAATTCGTGTATGGAACTAAGTGTATTATCTATTTTGAGATCATAAAAGTCCGTTTTGTATAGTTTAGTCGTACCAGGCCCCTTGAAGTCCATTTCGAACAATTTTGACGATTTTTTTTATTTTTTGCAATTCAGGAGTGGTACTGTGTGTATTAGGGTGTTTCAATTTTAGGTTTTTTTTTTTCGAAAGTTGAAGAAGAGTGTGGAAAAAAAGTGGCGAAATTATGTCAAATGAATAGGATGAAAATTTAGGGTCTCAAACTTGATCCTTATCCTATCCCAGTTTGGTTCAAAATTTCAAAATTTACCTAAAAATCGAAAAAAAATTTTTCGGTGCTAACGTGTCATAGTAGACCACATGAGAACAGAAAAAAACTTCGCAATTTTTTTTTGATTTTCAGGGGTTCCAAAACCATGTTTGAAAAAGAAAAAAAATCGAATATTTCGATTTTTTTGAAGTAAAAAAGCCTAAATTTATCATGTCGTAAAAAGTAGGGAGATTTCGTATTTTTATTTCATTATCTTGAAAAAAAATTTAAATCATTGATTTTTAGCATTTTTAAACAAAATTTTGGAACCCGTGAAAATCAAAAAAAAATTGCGAAAAGTTTTTTTTTTTGGTCCAAAGTGGTCTACAATGACACGTTAGTACCAAAAAAGTTGAAAAAAAAATGTTTTTTTTTTTAGATTTCCATGTAAATTTTGAAATTTTAAATCTGAAAAAGGTGGCGTGAGGGTCGCGTTAGAGACTCCGAATTTTTAGCACGTTCATTTGATGTCGTTTCGAAACTTTTTTCCACGCCCCCCTCCAATTTCCGAAGGAAAAAAACGAAAATTGAAATGCTCCAGTGTGCATTATCCGTTTTGAGGCCCTAGAAGTCAGTTTTAATCATTTTGGCAATGTGAAGGTTTTGAAAGTTCATTTTAAGCAGCTTGGCGATGCATGATAATTCATACCAATTTTCGGGTCAGACTATGTGTGTTGTTTGTTTTGAGGTTCTAGAAGTCCATTTTTAACCCTCTGGCAATGCCAAAGTCCTGAAAGTCCATTTCGAATAGTTTTTGCAATGTCTGATAACGCTTTACAATTCTGTATGGGACTGCGTATATTATCCATGTTGGAAACCCAGAAGTCCATTTAGATTTTTAACAGGTTTGGGAAACTTTGATAAGACGAGTGATATTGTTGTCTCTTCCTTTCCTGCCCTCTCCCATCATTTGAAAATTTTTATACTTCGAATCCAACTTATGTGTAAGGGTGCTTAATCCTTAATACAACTTGTGCTTGGATTGCAGAAGTCCATTTTAAACGGTTTTAGCTATGCTAGGGTTTCAAAAGTTCGTTTAAGATTTGTAATGGTTTTATTATAAAATAGGATTGTGCGTATTATTCATTTTAGGGCCCTGGAAGTCCATTTTGAACAATTTTTGCGATGTATGATATTCTTCTCTTTTCCTGCCTTACCCACCCATCAAAGGAAAATCTACTTTTAGCCAGTTACTGCATATCCTCCAGTTCTCCCTTACTCTGCCTCTCTATTAGTTTTGCATTGGCCGAACTGTCGCTGTTTTGATACTTGAGATATTTTACCTCTGATCTAGTCGTGTATATTTTTCGAAAATCGAATGATTTTTTTTTCTCGTAGGAGGAAAGTACATGTACTTGAATGTGTACTTTAATTATCATGATTAAAATTTCAACTCCGGTTTCATTCTTTTTTCATGGAAGGAAAATACGCTTACATTCATGAGTACTCTTAATATTTCTCGTTGAAATTTCAATATTTTTTTTCTTATTTCGAAAAAGCATGGTTTTTTTTTACGAAACTCCGATCACAGGGAAGTGCTTCAGGTAATTGAGAAGGATACATTTTGTTCAACACACAATAATTTTGCGAAAAAAGATTTTTCATCGTAATTTGACTAGGCTAAGATCCATTACAAATAGAATTTAATTTTCGGTACAGTATCTGGAGAAAGGCCACCGTTTTCGTATACAGACCGCCGTCATTTCGATATTTATACAGTTAATTAATCAACAGACGAATATTTTTCAATACAGATAGTGGAATAGTCGATGCCGCGTTGGGCAATTTTGATGGATATTTGAAATCAGCGCAGAGCTGATGTTTGAACAGATGTACCTTCGGGTTGAATACGTATTATACTACATACATTCCAAACAAAATGTCTTACACGGAGCTAGAGCACGGATACCAAGGTCTGCGTAAAAATCGTCGATCGTCATTTTTTTTGGGCGATACGAGCTCGATGAGGAGACGCGAAGAATACTCGGACGATAGCGGCGATGATGGGTACGACTGCGATAGGAAACAAGTCATCGTTGGTATTTGCGCCATGGAGAAGAAATCGCAGTCGAAACCAATGCGGGAGATACTCAATCGGTTGGAGGAGTTCGAATATATCAAGGTGAGTTATGTCAGATATTAATTATATTTTACTTTTATTTTTTTCCCGAACATTAAAATCATTTACTCCACTCACAACCGACCAAAATCGCTCCAATTCAGTCAATCGGTTCAATTTGGCGGTGAATTAGATACATATGAGTGGTCAAAATTCAGTTATGCCCCAATTTGGGGGAGGGGGTGCTGAGGGGTCGAAAACGTAAAAATTGCTCTTTTTCAAGCCAATTGATAGAGAATCAAAAGTTGTGTAACATGTCCAAAAATGAACTTCATAAGTCAATGAGGAGAGGGTCCTAGATGTGCCTTTTGGGGGTCCCTACTTTTTAGCTCCATTGCACCCCCTCACAGCCCCAAAAAAGCGGCTGTTTAATCGGTTTGTCTAATTTTTCTTATTTTTTAAGTTTGTTCCTCGCATAACTCCCCTCCAAATTGAGCTAGGAACTTGAAATTGGGTATGTACGTTTGGTGGGGATCCCAGAGTGCTGTTTGGGGTCTACACTTTTTTGCCCCATTCCACTCCTCACAGACTCAAAAAAGTGATTTTTTTGTCGTTTTTTCTTAATTTTTTGAGGTTTCCCTCTCATAATCCTCTCCAAATTAAGTTAAGTGTTTGTAATTAGCTTGAAATTAGCTATATACATTTTGTAGGGGCTCTGGATATACTTTTCAGCTCCATTGCAACCCCTCACAGCCCTAAATATGTGGGTTTTTGGTCAATTTTTTTAATTTTCAATTTGTTCTTCGCATTACTCCCTTCCAAATTCGGTTAGGAAATTAAAATTAATTACGAGACGTCCATAGGGACCCCTTCAAGTGCCTTTTGGGGATTTCCACTTTTTATCCTTATTGGACCCCTCCTACTCGCAATGCTGATTAGGATGCTTTATTTTTTTATTTTCATTCCTCCTCCCCCTCCTACAATGAAAATCATTTTCTCAGCCCGATACCTACCAAAATTAGACAAACTTGGTTAGTAGACTTGGATTAACGGTGGATTCGATATTTTTGAGTGGGGATGACCTTGGGTCAAAATTGTGTTTTGCCCAAATTTAAGGGAGGCGTGCTGGGAAGCAAAAATTGGAAAAATTGTTCCTTATTGCCCTCAATCGATGGGGAATCAAAAGTTGTGTAATGTATCCAAAAATCACCTCCTACGTCAATTAGAAGGGGAAATGTCATGATTTCTCTCCTCTTTGACATTGAAAAATGGCTGTTATTTCCCTTTCTCCCCTAGTAAATTGAGCTAAGAAATTGAAATTTGATATGAGATTTAGCATTGCCCCGAGATGTGCTTTTTGGGGGTTTTGATTTTTCAGTCTCGTTGCATCCCCTTACAGTTGGCCGGATTTATTTCTATTTTGAATTTGTTTTTCACATAACTTTTCTCCAACTTGATCTGGGGAGTTAAAATTTGGTGTATTAATTTTGGTATAAGTTTTAAATATGCCTTGGTGGAGTAATATCCACCTATTCACTTCAGTATCTACCTACATCCCTACCACTGTTCAAACGAAAGCACCCCGGAGCGTTCATTTTTTTATTCCATGGCTGAACGAATAGAATTTGTTCTTAACTCATAAAAATCAGGATCAGAAATCATGCTTTTTTTATGAAGTGCACAGTTCGAGAAAAAATCATTTATTCAAAAACGTGGTAGTATCGCTAATTTAGAAGTACAGTGCAAAAAATATCTATCTTCCGTTCAAAATATGTATTATGAATCGATTATAATTAATTAATTATTATTCTGCAACTAATATTTGTTTTTTCTTCGGCAGGTGGTCGTTTTCCCCGAAGAAGTAATCATGAAACCGATCGAAGAATGGCCGATATGCGACTGCCTAGTATCATTTCATTCGAAAGGATTCCCGTTAGATAAAGCTATTCAGTACGCCGAGCTACGTAAACCATACGTCATCAACGATCTTCCGATGCAATACGACATACAAGATCGTAGACGCGTTTACTCGATACTGGAAGAAAACGGTATCGAAATACCTCGATACGCCATCTTGGATCGTGATTCTTCTAATCCGAAAATGCACGAATTAATCGAATCTGAAGATCACGTCGAAGTGAACGGTATCGTATTCAATAAGCCATTCGTCGAGAAACCGGTATCGGCCGAAGATCACAATATTTACATTTACTACCCTACGTCGGCCGGAGGAGGTAGCCAACGACTATTTAGAAAAATCGGCAGTCGAAGTAGCGTATATTCGCCGGAATCGCGTGTACGTAAAACCGGTTCGTTTATCTACGAAGATTTCATGCCCACGGACGGTACGGACGTTAAAGTGTACACGGTAGGACCGGATTACGCTCACGCCGAAGCGAGAAAATCTCCAGCTTTGGATGGTAAAGTGGAACGCGATCGAGATGGTAAAGAAGTACGATACCCGGTGATTTTGAGTAATACGGAGAAGATGATATCGCGAACGGTGTGCACAGCTTTCAAACAAACCGTTTGCGGATTCGATTTGCTGCGTGCCAATGGTAAATCGTTCGTTTGCGACGTGAACGGATTCAGCTTCGTTAAGAATTCCAATAAGTATTACGACGATTGCGGCAAGATCTTGGGTAACATGGTACTGCGTGAATTGGCTCCAACGTTGCATATACCGTGGAATGTACCGTTTCAGTTGGACGATCCTCCTATTGTGCCGACGACCGTTGGTAAGATGATGGAGCTGAGATGCGTTGTAGCGGTAATTCGTCACGGCGACCGAACACCTAAACAGAAAATGAAAGTCGAAGTTAGGCATCCGAAGTTTTTCGAGATTTTCGAAAAATACGGCGGCCGAGCCGACGGCCACGTTAAACTCAAACGTCCCAAACAGCTTCAAGAGATATTAGACATAGCTCGATATTTACTCAACGAAATCGAACACAAAGCAGCCAGCCCGGAAATAGAAGACATACAAGTCAAGCTGGAGCAGTTGAAAAGCGTACTCGAAATGTACGGCCATTTCTCCGGTATCAATCGTAAAGTACAAATGAAGTATCAGCCTAAAGGGCGACCTCGAGGATCGAACAGCAGCGACACAGACGAAGCGGTCGAACGCAAAAAAGAGCCTTCTTTGGTGTTGATATTGAAATGGGGCGGAGAACTAACGCCAGCCGGACGTATCCAAGCCGAAGAATTGGGACGTATATTTCGCTGCATGTATCCGGGTGGCCAAGGACGTCACATAAGTGGCGACTCGATCGGTACCCAAGGACTGGGCTTGCTCAGGTTGCACTCGACGTTTCGACACGATCTTAAGATTTACGCCAGCGACGAAGGACGCGTTCAAATGACAGCCGCCGCTTTTGCCAAAGGATTACTGGCGCTGGAAGGCGAACTAACGCCTATACTGGTACAAATGGTCAAAAGTGCCAATACGAACGGTTTATTGGATAACGACTGCGACGCCAGCAAGCAGCAGAACATCGTTAAAGCTCGTCTGCATTCGTTGATGCAACAAAATCGCGAATTCACGTTGGAAGATCGTTTGGCCATCAATCCTTGTAACTCGTTGAGTATCAGCGCCGCGCTCGATATCGTCAAGAATCCGGTTAAATGCTGCGAACGCGTTCAAGAGCTTATTAAAAAACTAATGACTATCGTACGCATTAAGAAAGACGATCCGAAGACGAAAGACGCCATTTTGTATCACGGCGAAACGTGGGAGCTGATGGGAAGACGCTGGGGTAAAATAGAAAAAGATTTCTGTACCAAGAATAACACCTTCGACATATCCAAAGTGCCGGATATCTACGACTGTATCAAATACGATCTTCAACATAATCAGCACACTTTACAATTCGATCAAGCCGAAGAGTTATACATTCACGCCAAGTACCTGGCCGATATAGTCATTCCGCAAGAGTACGGATTAACAATGAACGAGAAGCTGAGCATTAGCCAAGGTATTTGTACGCCGCTGTTGAAGAAGATCAAATCCGATTTGCAGAGAAACATCGAAGACGATGATATGCTCGGCGAGACGGTTAACCGATTAAATCCCAGGTACTCGGATGGCGTTTCCAGTCCCGGAAGACATGTCCGAACACGTTTGTATTTCACCAGCGAAAGCCACATACATTCTTTATTGAACGTGCTTCGATTCGGCGGCTTGATGATAAATAAAGATTGCGACGAGCAGTGGAGTCGAGCCATGGAATACACGAGTACCATATCCGAGCTAAACTACATGTCTCAGATAGTAATTATGCTGTACGAAGACCCCACCAAAGGTCTGAACTCCGAAGAAAGATTCCACATCGAATTGCACTTCAGCCCAGGGGTGAATTGCTGCGTTCAAAAGAACCTACCACCGGGGCCGGGCTTCCGACCGCATAGTCGTAACGAGCATTCGATTAAAGAAAACGAAGAACACGACGAATCCGATATGAGTATGTTGGAAACCGACGTCTTCCAGCCGATCTCGCCCGATAGATCGGTATCTCCGATGGATGGCCACGAAGAAACCGCAATGGAGGTGGATTCTGGTGACGCTTCAGAGTCGGCGTTCCGTTCCAAGATGAAGATCTCCGAGCCTATTCCAATCACCGGTAGTCGGAAAGATCTCGAGACCATGGAAGAGGAGGAAGACTCATCCAGTACGTTACGTCGTATCACGTCGAACGATTTCAAAGAGCATAGCCATATCAGATTGCGTAATAAGGTTCGTCTCGTATTACCCGATCACGAGCATCGATCTCGTAGTTACGATCAGCAAACGGTGAAAAAGCTCAAAGATAAAGACGATTCGAGCCACGATACCGGATCTCGTTGGCATCGTCATAGTATCGGTCATATGAATTACTTGAAGGATTCGTCGTGCGTTACGACCAATCATCGTCATAGCCATCAGCCTAATCCCGGCCATGTTATCAGTAGTTATCACATGTGTAGGTATTTTAATCCTACTCCCGGTTCTACGAATAGCCTGTTTAGTACGGCTGTCATCAGCGGATCTTCCAGTACTCCTAACCTCAGAGACATGCTACCTAATAACGCTTCGGTATCGGCGGCCATCGAAGGATGCGGCGGTGTACCAGCCATAAGACCGCTGGAAACGTTGCACAATTCGCTATCGTTCAGACAATTGGACGCCTTCTTGGAGCAGATGATCACGAATCCGACAACAACGCCACCCAAAGAGACTACTTCGCTGTCTTCGCTATGCAGTGTGGTTGGATCTGTTGGTATCGAGTCTTCGATTACCGCCCTCAAGTTACCATCGCCTGAATCTAGCGCTTGGAACGGGATCGATAGTTTGGGTTCAGAGTCAACCATGTCAAATGGTAGTTCTGGCTCGCCTAATAAATACTGGGAGCAGTTTTTCTGTAAACCCGACGATAACGACGAGTATACCGATAGTAACGAAATGTACGCTAGCGGTATTAGCAGCGAAGATTAACATATCTGAATGGATGGGGTCGTATCGCATCGTATGGTATCTGTGCTCGTTCGTCGATGTTTAAAATTTTTTAAAATTTACGTTTCGATCGATATGGTACCTCTACGTACTTTCATATTCAAATCGACATCAAGTCGTTGTTTGATTTTTAATTTTTATTTCAAAGCTGGTCGATAAATTTATGGTTAAAGTGACCTAGTGAAATACGACTGGTGAATTATAACTGACGACGTAAAGTTGACGCTTTATTACCCTTTTTTCTCGTTTGTTTTTCTTTCTTTCTTTCTTTTTTTTTTTTTTTTTTTTTTTTT
>FIZR01013294.1:0-10217 GCA_900060175.1 Ferrisia virgata
AAATCATTCGAAATTTATTACATGTCCTTTTTGAGTTCTTTATTGGATCTTTTTGTGATCGCAAAGCTAGTTCATGAGTATGAAAATATTCAGTTTCTTTGTTTTCGTAAATTTTAAGCGAACGAGTGTACGAAAACGTAGATATAAGAGTTACAAAGAAACAAACAAAAAAAAAAAAAAAAAAATTTATATTATTTTTAAGTCATTTGATTTTAATTTTAAATCAATTTTTATCAAAATGATGACGCCAAAAATTTTGAGCCTCTACTGCGGTTTGCTTAAGGACCTCCAAATGTACCTGCTGACCTTCCAGCCCCGAAAAGAGATTGGTTTGGATCAACTTTGCGGACTATCAACCTGCGGTGGATGGAGAGTGGGTACCAAATAAATTTGTTTTGGGGCCGTACAAAACCATTGAAACCACGTTTGACTAAGTCACATATTTATTCCTTTTTATTGATTTTTTCCTGCCAAACTAAAATCATTCGCTCAGCTCAATACCGACCAGAATCGATCAAATTTGGAAAATGGGCTTATATTAAGCGGCAGATTTGATATTCTACGGTGGAGATGACCCTAAGTCAAAATTCGGTAACGCTCAAATTTAGAGGAGGTGGTTCTGGACGACAAAAATTGCAAAAAATTGTTCCACCTGAGTCAATTGATATACAATCTAAAGTTGTATACTATATCTAAAACTCAGCCTCCTAGGTCAATTAGGAGCGGAGATATGAGGTCCCGCCCCCATCCTTAACCTAGAAAAAGGACTACGCCTTCCCTATCTCTTGTCCAAATTCAACTAGGAATTTGAAATTTAATACGTGGACTTAGTAGAGAGACGCCATAGATGTGCCTTTCGGAGGTTCCGATTGTCCCACGTGGCTTTTGGTTGGCTTTTTAGCTTGATTTCCTACCATATTGTCAATAAAAATTAGGCTATAATAGTCCATCGACCTGCGGCGGATTAAGAGACCACTACGTCCATTTTCGGCCATGTCAAATATTTATACATTTATTTATTATTTTTTCCCCTCCTGAAACTAAAAAGTGATTTGCTCAGATCAATACAGACCAAAATTGATCAAATTTGGCGGAATAGGCTTTCGATTAGCGGTCCATTTGATATTCTGGAACGTGGATGGCCTCGTGTCAAAAATCAGTTGTGCCCAAATTAGTGGGAGGAGGTACTGAGGGGCTTAAATCGTAGAAATTGTTTCCTTTTCAGCAAATCGATAGGCAATCCAAAGTTGGGTAAAATATCCAAAAATCGACCTCCTAGATCAATTAGGAAAGGTGATATGAGGGATTTTTCCTTTCTTGATCCTGAAATAGGGCTCTTCTTTCTTCATTTCCTCTCCAAATTGAGCTAGTAAATTTAAATTTGGTATGCAGATTTAGTAATAGGCCCTAGATGTGCGCTTTGGCGGTTTCGACTTGTCACACTCATTGCAGCCCTTTACAGCCCCAAAAATGTAGTTTTTTGGTCAGTTTTTCTTATTTTTTGAGTTTGTACCGCGCATAACTCCCCACCAAATTGAGCTAAGAAGTTGAAATTTGGTATGTAGATTTAGTATAAATTTTAGACCTGCCTTTTTGGGGCTTCACCCATTCACCCTAATATCTACCTGTACCCCAACCACTGTTTAAGAAAAAACATCCCAGAGCGTTTTTTTCTTTTTATTCCTTCAGTGCACAATTCGGATATCCTTTTAATTCATGAAGATCAGGCTCAAATTTCTTTTCGCAATGCTACATTGTCAAAGAAACCCAGACTTATTACAAACCACCAACTTATGACGGATGCAGCAGTGAAAGGAAGGAAGGAAGGAAGGGTAAGAGTGAGTATCAACAACATCCGTTGGACACAGCGTCACTTGCAATGGCAATATGTTCATCATTGCGGTTCAACGGTTAGGCATACACACCTACATAGTATTTGGAGGTGTTGCTTGGTTATTGTGTGTAGGGTCTAGGCCCTAGCCCCGGCTAAGAGCTCGTTCAAATGAATAGAGAAGACGGACGCGACCGATGTATTAATTAAATTTCCATCGGAAATTACATGTAGAACAAGCAAATAGCTACCTATGAAAGGCGAGAAACCAAACGAAGAGCCCCGTTAACACATAGACATATGTCTATGTTGTAAGCTATACGACTATACCTAACCCTACCTGTATATGGCAACACGTACTGTGTATAACAAGAAAGGTGAATTCGAAACGAGGATGGAACACGGTCCATTGGTACGGGTGAAAGGTATATGCGCTATATAGTATATATATAAGCAGGTAATTTATCCGTACGAAGAAGATGGTAGAGTCGAGCTAGCTGTAAGATAGATGTGTCTGTGTATAAGTAGCACGCATACATGTATAATATAACGAGACCAAATGGTCATTATATATATATTTCGCTTGGTAGTAAGGTACGTAGACCAACGTATCTGACGACATTACAACGAAACGAAGGAATACATAGAAGAGGTGGAAGCGAGAAGGGTCATAGCTGGCATGCCCCCTTTTATACAATAAAAGCTGTACCATTGGTCCCATTAATCTTCGTCGACGAACAACTACTCGCATAATGTATGTAATGCTGTGCGTAAGGCATGGGTACGGTATGGTACGTGTGCGCCAAGTCGACGAGACGAGTCGAGCAGTGACGAGAATTGCGGAAAATTGATATAAAACCCGAGCCTTTCTTCGGATCCGGCGGTTCAGGCAGCGGCCTTATAGTTGTATAGGAATGCGTCATGTCACGCGAAAAGATATTCATAAAGTTTTCTCTATACGTCGTATATAGTATGTCTATGTAGGTACTATAGTACCTGCCTATAAAGTATATAGCTATACATAGATAGATAGATAGGAGGTGTAGTATACGTGGCTACGATGCGATGGTTGGTTTTTTGCGATGCTGTTGGTTCTATGTAGGATATATGTATAAGCTAGCTAACCTCACCATAGATACTTGTGTATATCTACATTATGCATACGTATAAAGAATAGAATAGACAGGAAACACCAGCCAATGGAAGGATAACCTACACACACCTATGGATATATATGTATCCATACAATACATATATATATATATAAAGTCGATGACAACCCGCTACCCCCCACCCCCCACACACTCCCTCTCAAACCAAGAATAAACGTATACGCAGAATTACATTTTATAGTATAACTTAACAAATGTCGTACTACTCGCAACTTTGCACACGACAGCGATATGGTACTTTGAAGAGAGGTATATATATAATAACGCAAACGCGGAAAGAGAGAGCTACATGAGTAGGTGAGGTTGATCGAGGTAGCAAAACTCTCCAAAGTTTTTATCTACATATTTGGCACGTTTACAAAAGTTCAACTCGAGAGCAGCATAACGAGTACGAATACACTACGAACGAGCGAAAAATTCCGGTTACATTTTTGTTGCGAGTCTAGTGTTGTCGATGAGTTTGGGTATATACCATACCTATCTACCTACCTATACATAATGTAGTAAAAAAGAAGATACGAGAAGGTACCGCGTATAAGGAAGACGGTTGAGTTAGATGAAGTTTTTAACAGAGCAACAGCGACAGAGAACATTAGAAATGGCGGTGGCGAGCGGAGTGTTCTTAATTAAACTCGAGCCACACATTAATCCGCCTTGTAATGTGGTGTAATTTTTCAAATGCTTTAGCAATCTAATCTCTATCCCTTTTGAAAATCAAACAACAACAACAACAACAAACTCCAAAGTGTACGACTTTAACGGTATGGTTCCTCTTAATGCTCTTCTTCTCTCCAACTTTTACCCGTCACTTCGTCAATATATCTACTAGTAATATGTACTTCTACTTCTAAGATATATACATAAGTGGGTAGATAGGTAGGCCTAGGTATTTAGCTACGTTACAATTTCTCTATATACTTGTTAAAGTATACGTAAAACGTCTATGTCTCCCATCTTCAAAAATCGACCTATAAAATTGTGCGTAACGTTGACGGTTGAAAGTTTGTACCGATGAATTTTTCATGGTGTAATTGTATGTAGATGTACCTACCTATACGGTGCGTGTAGATGGGTACGGCTAGGCGAGAAGAGGCGGTGGCTCGAATGATGATAATAATGCTGATGATGATGACGATTACATCGCATCGTAGCATCGAACGATACCGAAACTCGTTCTACGTTTTTCGCGTGTGTCGTCGTATCGCCTTTTCTAAAACTTTTGGCGAAATAACTTTTTATCTGAATTATTCATGTTGATTAGAAGAGAGCGTTTAGTTTCGGAATGGGCTTCGCACCCCCGATATACTTTCGAAATTGTTTTTCACTAGGGTGTACGCGTCGCGTCCTACGAACGAATGATCGGAATTTGCCGACGCGACGTTTCTCGCAGAGTTTGAAAAGACTGCTTGATGGTTTTGTTCAACTCGTTGGTTGGTGAGAACATTGAATTTGAGAGTGATTCAGAAAGTAGCATTGTTATTTTATACCTAATCGTTTCGAATTTTTTTTTCAAATTAAAAAAAAAAATTAATCTTCGTCTCAACAGATGACATGAAAATGTGATAAAGTGATATAAAAATTTTTCAAAAAGAATCGCAAGGTATTACTTTTTTAACCTAACGATTTTCGTGAAATATTAAAATCTTATAAATTGTTTCATTCATAGAATAAAAAAAAAAAAACACTTAACTCTTCATCAGTGACGAGGTCAAAGGTGAATCATTCCATGTTAAAACGAGCCTAATCTTATATTAATTCCTTCAATATTGCTCAAAATTTTTTACAAATTTCCCCAAGTAATGTAATACAGGAAACATTGCCATTTTGGAACCGATCTATTTGATACAGGAAGAGGAGGAAGAAGAAATTTGTGCAATTTATGGTTAAACTTTGAAGGTTCATATTATGGGATTGGTCAAACTTGAAATGAAACTGTTTTCTTGGTTTTGTAAGGAATTGAAATCATCATCATCAAGAGGTAACAGTCGTTACAACCATACTGCTGTTACCAAAGTGTGCCACTCTTCAGAGTGCCGCATCTTCTTCATTACCATAACAACTGATCCCATTCACCATTTTATTGTGTTGGCCCATCTGGTAGGAGATCTTCCTTCCTCTCTTGAACTAGGTACCTTGCCGCGGAGAATGTTATTTTCTAGATTTACCTCATTTGTTCTGACCATGTGTCCGAAATATGCCATGATGTACTTCTTTCATAGAACGCTCAGCTTTACTAGCTCCTCTAGTTCTTCTACGATTGACTTGTTTGTCGTTTACACTATCCATGAGATCTTCAGCATTCTTTTCTAGATGCACATCTCAAGGGCATCTATTCTCTTCTTATCATCAGCCTTTAATGTCTATGTTTCTGCCGCATATAAAAAAACAGGAAACAAGAGTTCTGATCAGCCTCTTCCTTGTCTCCTTAGATATCTTCTGGTTAATTGTGACATTTCTTAGGCTCGTCATCGCTAATTTTCCCAATGCAATTTGATACCACATTTCATCCGAAGATCCGCCATTGGCTTCTATATTTAAACCCAAATAAATGAAGGTATCGACCTTCTTATGTTTTTTCAGGATATCAGACACTGAAAGACATAAAACCCAATCTATAATCATGACTTTAGTCTTTGAAGCGGTAATGCGAAGTCCAAGTTCTTCGCTCACTGCTTTCACTTTATTGATTAACTCCACCAACTCTTCTTTATCTGCTGCAACCAGGTTAATGTCGTCCGCATACGTACTATTTCAGATTCTTCTGCTACCAACTGAAACTCCTCTATTACAGTCTTCGAATGACCAACGCATAATGTATTCGCCACATATATTAAAGGGCAGAAGAAATATGTTGCATCTTGTCTCACTCTTGTCTCTGGCCAAAAAGTACTACATTCTTCACTACTAGTCTTCACTAGCATTCAGTTGCACTTGTACAGCAATTCTAGTAGCTCCATAATGTAAGCAGGGACATCCATTTCTTTAAGTATTTCGATACAGTCTTTTCCAGCACACCCAGTGGAAAGCTTTAGTGTAATCTATGAAGCATAAGGAGATTTCAGCAAAATTTTGAAAGCCTAAAGTTGGCCTTTTGGGATGAAAGCTAAATTATTCATGTTGAGCAAAAAGGTTTAAAGCTTCCATTTAGAAACTTGAAAAATTACCAAATCAACTAACTAATTTTTAAAATGGCATTTCAGCACTCCTAAGCAAGAAGAGGTTCTAAATTTTGGTAGAAATTTTTAAAAATTGAAAGAGTGAAGTGAGCTATTCATTTCGAATATCGGATATTTTTCTCATCTCATCTTGGTAAATCCCTCCACCAGCCTTCTCCATATGGTCAAAACTCACAAATTGGCAAAAATGAATTGACACATCGATTTTTACTAATTTAGATTTTAAGAGATAAAATATCAACTTACTTGGTTAAATTCCCTGTGCTTCATACTGCCTCCTCTCCTTATTCGTAAAAATTTGAAGAACGTGGGTGTGAGTACATAGGGAATCGGACTAAAAAGTAATTTTATATTCCATCTCTGCAGAGGAAGCAGATATATTCAAAAAATTAGTCGATATTTAAACTAGCGATCCCAAATTAGAAAGGATTGATATGTCAATTCCTTATTTTTTTTAATTTCCTAAAATTTTAATCATATAGGGTTGGGAGAGCGGTGTTTAGAGGGGTCGGATTGGAAAGAGGTGTATGTTGAGATCCCATTTTGGAAATCTATTGTTTGAAACAAACATAAACAGTTTTCTTCAGAGTAATTTTTTCCATATTCTTAAATGAACTATTTACACCGTTGTGCTCATCATTAAAAGTTGAACTTTTATTCCAAAAGTTCAGCTTTAAGTTTTCAAAATTTTCTTTATTGATTTTGAATTCCCTGTCAATTCCCAACCAAACCACGGAGGCAGATTCATTTTAAGTCGAAATAGTACTGGAATATGAGACTTCAAAGTAAACTTATTTGACAAAATATAGGAAGTGTTCGAGAATTGTAAGCAACCCTCTCACCACATTACCCACTAGGAGGTTCACGGTCGAAATACTCGCAAAAAAAATTTGAACAAAATCGAAAGTCCCAAGGTCAGATTCGGGTCGTTTTGGCATCAGAATAATTTTGGAATGAGTTGTTGACAGGCCTAAGAAGGTATATACAGAACCTCTACTAAATCTGTGCATCAAATTTTAACCTTCTGGCTCAATTACCAAAAATAAAAATGAAACCCTCTCCCCTAAACACAAACTACTTTTTCAGGAGTGTAGAAGGATGCAACGGGGCTGAAAAAAAGCCCTCAAAAGACAAATTTAATCTACACACCAAATTTCAACGTTTTATCGAAGCGGAGATACACAAATAATGGTCTACTTTCAAGGATAAAAAGCAACCCCTTTCTTCACATTCCCTCCGAATGGACGTAGGAAGTTGATTCTTGCGCAAGTTGTGCAAAATTTGATTCCCTATCGATTGACTCAAAAAAGAGAACAATTTTCGCAATTTTTGCCTTTCAACACCCCTTCTCTCAAAAATTTGGACAAGACTGGATTTCGACCCCAAGATCATCTCCACTCCTACTCGTCTAAACCATTATCAATATAAGCCTACTAGCCTGACACGCCTTTCAATGGTCGTAATATTCTTCCACCATTACAAAATAAATTTTACCAATACTCGCCTCCTCCTTCACTCCTCCATAGATCGATAGTCCACAAATAATCTGAAGACACAGAAAATTGGATTAAAAAAATAAAAATAAAATCGATTTGAATTAAATTTTCACTCGTACTTTCGTTCGTTCTTTCTTTTGTTTTCTCTCCCATTCAAAATCTCGCCCCAAAAAAAGAACAAAATACGCGGACAAAATCACAAAGAGATCCACATGGGAGAAAAATCGGGCCACCAAACGGCCCAGTATGAGAAGAAAAAAAATTCCGACCCTAAAACAAACGCGGCCTTTGTACCTTTTGACGAGTGTTTTTTTGCTCGGCGACTTTTTCATCGGTTCGCCAAACCACGTATATAACCTTCGGGTAAAAACTGTTATACTAAAGTGAAAAGATAAAGAGATAGGTATAAAAGAAGTACGGATGGTGCGAGACGAAGGAGGGCAGTACGGGGTACACGGGAGGGTGGGATTTTAATGCATGAAACTTGTTACAGCTTCGCGTTCGCGGATAAAATTGACGAGTACCTTTTCTTGGCACTGTAACTAATCCGAAACGACGTTTCGTTGAAAAAACAACAAACCTTACAACACGATGTAATTTAGTAAACTGTCCCTCGAAGCGCTCCGGCCCGTTTTTTAAAATTGTAAAAATAAAAGTCGGCAGCGGTAGCTGAAATTTCAACGCGAGAAATTCCGCATCAACTAGCACGTTAGCTACGCTTACTCGCGAAAAACTTCTTTCTTTGTTGCCGGAGAATACTAAATTTCCAACAGCCAAGGTATACGAGTACGACTAACTAGTGAGACAACGATGGCGAACAACAAGCAGGCCGAGTTAAAAATTTAAATTATGCCAAATACATACCGACACACACACACACACACACACACACCCACAGATATACCAAACAAGGTGAATACTTATAAAATGAAGAGTGCAACGAGACGAGATGCTGGTTCATCAGTAAACCTAAAAATACGAAAACGAAACAAGATAGGTACCATGCCTAGATACCTACGTTAACATATCTTCTACATGTAGGTAGCTGGGTACATGTAACAATAGTATAGTATCGTTGAATTACGTTTTCAATTAATTCGTTATTCCATTCGCGCTACCCCCCCTCCCCATCCTCAGCCACGCCCTACTGTTCAACGAAATTATACAATTTGACTGCAACTAGGTCGCGCTGTGATGGTTGCAATATACCTCGAATGCAATTCAAATCACACTATAGGGAAATTCTGAATGCTACGCAAGTTGCAAAAGTTCATGTCTGTATTTGTAGTAGATAGGTACTGGCGTATACTCGTACTAGAGATGCCTACTCTAATAAATGACATGCACACACATCCAAGCTCAGGATGTGGTTCACCCCTTTCCTATAAAATAGAAAGAAACTACGTACATCTAGCTAGGTAGGTAGGTAGTTACACAAAAGGTGCTGAAAAGGAAAGCTTACAGATGAGGGATGGTAAAAAAAAAAAAAAATTCGCAAACTTCGACAAGTTATGGTATAAAGTTTACCTTTCATTTTCACTAATTGAAAACAACGGATGTGCGGTTTCGTGTAACTTGGGCCTCGATTAGCTACCTACCCATCTACCTACCTTCTCTCTATCATTTCCTTATATCTGCTATACAGCACTCTAATGTCCATTTAGTTAAGGCTGATTACGTCCACACACACTAATCAGTCCATAGCATACTACCAATCTTTGCAAACGTGTTTGTTTTTCTCCCCCCCCCCTCTCTCTTTTCCTCTACCCTAGTCCTCTTTTCCACCGAATCCAATCAAATAACTTCCTGCAAATTGAGCAGAAAACGATACCTTCATACGACGTATATTTTTGGTAGAAATATTACTTTTTAGGGACAGGATATTTCATTCTACGTATTAGTTTTCTGCTTCTCTTTTTACTTTTACAAATTATATAGCCTGACTTTCTTTTCCCCATTATACTATAAGAACTTGTGAATGCATGTGAGTGTATACAATTTCCTGAAGTTAATTTAAAAATTAAGAGGTGGCGAAGCTAGAGTTATTGATGGATCAAAGCAACACGAAAAAACATTCTAAATAATGAGAAAGAATAAAGATGGAAATAAGCGAAGATGAGCAATGTGTCACCCACCAAGAGAACATTTCAGCTAATGAGTTGATTTTTTTTTTAAATGGGCATGCTATGGGAGAGGGTTGTCGGATAGGATTTTCATTTGGAGAGTTGTTGATAAAATTTTATTTTGAAGTAAATTTATTTTAATCTGTATACCAGATTAATATGCAAGTGCAAAATTCAGATTGGAGCTTTACCTTCCACTCCTATAGACAGTATCTACTGTGAAGCAGCTGAACTACCTCCTGAATTTAGGAGAAATCTAATATCCAATAAATTTTTTATGTCTGCACTGTCAGACTCAACAAACCCGATCAGAACCACTATTCATTCATGGATAAAAAACTGTAATTTGTGCAATGAAACCCTAACAACAGATTTTGTATCAGTACTGGAGAATAACAACATAACCATATCAGACCTAA
>FIZR01013296.1:0-10275 GCA_900060175.1 Ferrisia virgata
GGTGAGAAAGCTACGCTTCCTGATTTTGTTATCACCATTCCAAAAAAATTTGTCCACGAAAATACTAAACTGGAAAGATGACAGTCTGGGAATCGTCGAAAAAAATACATGATTCTCTACCATTTTCAAAATTTGATAGGTGAGAAGTGATTTTCACTTTTATTTTTACTTTTTCCAGATGAATTTTTCAAAATTCTGTAATTGCTTCTTGCCTAGTATTGGGCCAATGTCAGATGTCTTGGCAATATTTTTTACATGTGGATTGTAGACATGGTCATGTCAAACCATTTATTTTCATAGAAAAATCCGAATTTTTAGTAAATGAATTACTGAACTCAAAATAAGACACATTGCTGTTGTACACAACTTCATATTTCCTCTGTTACAGAATGTTTATGCATCGTGGAACATGATATTTCTCTTTCCCTACTGGGAATTTTAAAAAGTCTTCTAGAATAGTCTATGAATTTCCCACTTCATTTTCAGGGGCTAATTATGCTATCTGAAAAACTTATTTACTTTGGTGGTCATCTTGATATCCATCACTAGTACACTTTGTTAGCAGGTCTGGTTTATCTTGGGTACCAGAGGGTTAAGCACGAATCTGACTTTAATTTGTTCGTTTGGTCTTTTTAAATGCCCAATATAAAACTTTTGAAATTCGAAAAATCTGCTAAAATTTAACATTTCTGTACGGTTTTTTGAGATTTTTGACCCTTGCGCAGCCGAGTTTGCCAAAAATTAATATTTTAAATAAATCTACGTTGAAAAATACGTTTTTAGGATATTTTTAAAAAGTGGCCGGACTTCGCTACCTGTTTTTTTTTTTTTTTTTCTAGTCTTTAGTCTGTGGGATTGGGTGAATAGTACGTAAGAGTTGGCTAAGAAGTGTACAGCTTGGTAGGTAATTGAGTCTCGCGTTAGTTATGATTTTTTAATTTTTCGTTTTTGTTGTAATGTTAGCCATTTACACAGATATTCGGATTCCTAATAATATTTTCAATAATGTAATTATTATGCGTGTAAGTAATGTGTTTGTGTGATGGTTTGCACAGAATACGCTACCGTAGGCTACATGGCAAAACGTTTGCAAATGCGTAAAAATCGAGTTTTGGCGTTACAAAAGTTGGTAGAACAACGTAAGCCAACAATGGCCGAATATAGCAGAGCATCCACCATGTACAGCAGACCGTCATTTTGCGGTTCTCAATATGACTGTGAACATACGCCCAAACAAACCGTTAGTATATTCATTACCCTGTACCTAGCTAGTAGCTACCTACACCTATATTATATGTTATGCATGGTTTATGAAATAAGACGTATTTCACGTACCTACATAGAAGTAGATGTACTTGTGAATGATGCTGCGCAGCACGCACTTGACTTTAGCTAATGCTAATTGCGCGTAAAAAAGAAAAGACGAAAGATGACATTTTTAGGCCGAGCATTTGTTTCAGGAGGTCAGATATAAATACCATCACGATTCTAGATACCCATTTAGAAGCGTTACTTCGGAGAACACGATCAACGGTCGTCCGGACGAAGAGACGCCCGCTGCTCCTGTAAACGTGGTACATCCTTTGTATCCGGATAAAGATTTAAATAAACTATACGGAATTTCTCCCAGTGATATCGATAAATATTCCAGAATTGTTTTTCCAGTTTGTTTCATATGTTTTAATTTAATGTATTGGATTATTTATTTACATATTAGCGACGTCGTAGCCGACGATTTGGTACTGTTGAAAGAATCTTAATTTAACGACGACGGCCCCGAACCGTGCCGCTCCGCGTCGTCACGCTCTCCAGCACATACGTGCGAGTATTTTCTTACCGTATTGCCCATTTATACCAGTATCGTATGTGCTGTGCTGTTGCTGTACCATGTACCCTATCTACCCTACCCGAGTACATAGTGCTAGTGCACAATTAAGTACGTATCTATCCGGTATACTCCCTCAAATACGCCTAACTCTCTACCTAGACCTACATACGTATAATGCGTAAAATTACCACCGAACCCGTGTAAAACTGAATTGAACTTGAAAAAAAGAAACCATCGATTTTTATAATATGTAAAACTAATGACGAATGTGTTGGACTGGAAAAAACAGACGATGTATCAAATTTTAAACGCCCTTATTCGATTTGTACATAGAGTACTCGAATTGTCCCACGAGACGCTCAATGTGGCTGAAAATTACCTTAAAATGTACATACAATTTTGTAAATGTACATGATAATATACTTTTATGTTCCTCGTACAATAATATATACGAATCTAGACTGCCTAGTTAACAAACCTCAGTTCTTTGTAAGTGAAAAAAAAAAAAAAAATGAACGAAACTGTTTACCGAACAAGTTTAAATCGATCACGATGTATTTTTAAGGAACTTAATGCATTGAAATGAACCTCAATTTTGTTGTTTTAAAAAATTAGTAAAGGACTGGGTGACTTTAGCTGCCGAGTGATCTGCGAAAAACAATATGATGAAAATTTTGTCTCGCTCAGCTTAATTTTTTCAAATTACAAAACCTAACCTAATTCAGAAAATATATTTTCACTAACAATTGCTAAACCTATTTTTTGATGAAATTGAATTATTTTTTATATACTCGACACGAATGATCATTTGCAGAAATTTTTCGTTTTTACTTTCATTTTTCGAAGCGTTTCTGAAGAATAGTATTGTTTTGTCTGCCTCGTAGTCGGAGATAGATTAAAATTTTTGGAAGTTTCCCGAATATTAGTACCTAGTATAGGCCGAACAATGCAAGAATAAAAATTTGCAGAGCTTTATTTTAAAAAAAAATTGTCTTAATTTTTCAAAAATTCTGAGCGACAGAAATGATGATGATAAAAACAGAAGCGAATGATCATCGTTGTTGGTGTTGCCAACAGAGTGTTCTGTCTCAATAAGAATCCACTTTAAGCTGTAACTTTGCAAAATATACCTGGTGTATTTGTATTAATGCTTATCTCGCCTCCGAGTTAAATTAGCAAAAATATGCTCGTTTTAAATTTTTTCACATATCTTCGACAACTGTATCAGATATGTTGAAAGTTTGTGGCTAATACTTATGAAAAGAGTGTATTATGTGGAAATTTTTAGTATGGTAGGAGGTTTCTTATTATAATTCACTGGGTAAATGCGCAGAAGATAAAATTTTTGAAAAAATGTGACCTCTCCCTAAAACAATTTTGCCCTCCTTCAACTTCCATCAAAACTTCCGTATTTATGTACGAAAACTGTATTTACTTCAGATTTGAAATCAAAACCACCGAAAATTTTAATTTTTTTCCTAGAGAAAATCTTAACCCCCCCCCCCCATTTGGAAAATTCCTTCAGAAAAAATAGATTTAACTCGTGACTCCTTATATGCCTCCTCAATTTTCTACCCAAGCGACGCTACTAGGTATTAAATCTTCAATAGATCTGAAGATATGATCAGTTACGAAAGATTAGTAAAGTGTTATGGAATGAGGAATGTGGTTAGAACAATTATAAGAGTGTGAAAGCTGTCTAACCTGAGGTTAGTATGGTGCTATTGAGAAAATAATGAGGTTAGAATACTTGTAAGGATGTAGAAGCTATCTAACCAGTAATATGAAGACGTGTGGTTGGAATGATTGAAAGAGTAACGTCTCAGGTTAGTAAAGTGCAGAAGAATGTGTTGGAGCAATTATGCAGAATAATAAGTTGGCAAATGTGTAGGAAAGAGGTTAAGGCTATTTGTTAGAAGTTATTTTATTCGTCTTCATATGGTTTTCTTAAGTTATGTATTACTCCCCATTTTATCATACACATCAATTCGACTAATCTTTGACTGTTCATTCTGCTATGAGAGATTAAAGAGTAAATGTTGTCAGTTGTGTCGTATATTTTTACATGTTTTTTAACATGGTAGCAGAAGTTTGTGGTTCTTGCCAAGTCGTTTTTTTTTGTGAATTTTAAATGAGTGAAAATTGAGATTGTCAAAATGGGAAATAATGTACGACAGTTATTCAGAAGCTGGCCAAAAAAATTAGCTGCGATCAATGGCGCAGAAATTTTATGTTCTTGGCGAAATTTAATGAATGTGAAAAGGTATTCAAAACTTCTTCAAAACCAAATGCGGTGACGCTGGCAGAATGGGATTCTTGAACAAATCATATTATGTATTATATGCAGGTAATTGAACGTTTAGATAGTTGATACATGAAAAAGTCCAAATCACTGCAATTATTGATAGAAAATCAATTGAATGAAATAAAGCTTAGAGAAAATGCTGATCCTGAAAAGTTTTATGAAATGTTCGAAAGGAAAATTAACGAGTTGAAAGCGACAGGCAGTGATACAAGCGAAGATCGAAAATTGAACTTTTTAATGACTTGCTTATCTCCCGGCTGCTAAAATTTGATAGACCTAATCGATTTAATCCCAAATGAAAAATGAAAATGTGATTTCATTTGTGAAAAACTCAAAAATCGAAAGAAAAATGATACGATAAACAAACCAAAAATTCATACGAAAGAAACTGGCTGTTCATTCTGCTGTGAGAGATTCAAGAGTAAATATTGTTAGTTTACATGTTTTTTAACACTATTACAGCGCGGATGATTAGCGATTAGTAAGGAATTAGTAAAGAGTTAGCGAGAGGTTGGAGAAGTGTGGGACCATTTCGTACGAAAAGGCCTCAGATAGATCACTTCGTGCAAGAGATAGGTTGAATTTGAAGAAAATCCAGGTTGCGCTTTCGATACAGCTTAGGTAAAAATACACACCAGTACATGGCTTTGGTATGTGTTGCATAGTTACAAGTTTGAAGGAGCTTCTCATGGAGTTGGCACATCCTGTATATGTCTGCCTAATCGTTTAAATTTTAATGAAAAAAATCGAAAAGCACAAACAAAAGTCTACTTTTTCTCGCAACTCTTTCAACTTGTGATTGTATTTTGAATTTCGATCACACTTTTGTAAAATTTACTGTTTCATTATTTCTTATTCGATAGTCGGATCCGACTGATGGTGGTAAAAAATCTGACTATATATCCGCGTATTTGTAGTCTGTATACCTTATTTACGTACTTAATAAAGTGTCCTAGTCATACACCTTTTTTTAGTTCGTCATTTTTGTAATTTTATTACGCGAATATTTTTCTTTTCGTTCTCGTATTTTTTCTATCGTGGATTTTATTTTCATTTTTATTTGTACTCGACGCGTTGACGACATAGCCAAAGTTTTTTTGAAAAATTCACCAACCCAAGTACGAATCGCAAATGTTTTTCAAGTTGCCAACTTTGGAAGTAAACGATTGTACTTTTCGAACACTCGCGCAAATCCCATTTTATTCTTACTCGGTTAACTTAGATATACTGATAAATCGTATTTGTGTGTACATTCCGATGGCTTTATTTTCTTTGGAATACACCCTTCTGCCCCCCTGAAATTATAACAAATTATACCCGTTCATATAATATTGAAAAATGGCAAATTTTTTTCCATATCTTTGTTGCATTTCTTGTATTTATTGAAAATCTAACAATTGAAAACGCCGAGAAAAGTAAACGAAGAATGAAGTCAAAAGCTACCGTCAGTTTTTCTTTTTTTTTGTTCGTCAAATGATATTCTCGTTGTTTTATCGAATGACCTCGCGTTGTAAACTTGATTATTAGATGGTAGAATGTTTACAAGATTACGGCACTCACCTATCTTCCTATTTGTACCTCTGAATTCCGTAAACCTATTTTACGTACGATTCGCATTTTGTATTTTCATTTTCATTATCCACATATACTATTTTTCATCGTAAATATAATCTGAACTGACCAATTTTTTTATGTTCACGTTTTACTCGTTGAAATAATTAACGAGAGAATACGTAACTATTTTCTTGTTTATCGACTGTTCATAATTTTCTATTCTGTGTACCTCACCTATCTAGCTACCTATCTATCTATCTACCTACTTACATTATTTTTCTATTCATTTACCATTTCATCCTTTCCGCTCATCACTCCTTCTCTTTTTACCATTTTTTTGTTTCACGCCGCGCGAAACACATACGATTTTTTGTTTCATTTTTTTTTTTTACTCCTCATTCGTACAAGCTACCTATTACTTACCTACCTAGCTAGCTACCTTGGATGTCTACGTGAATTTTTTACTTATACACTTCGCGCCTATATTACATACATCCCTGTTACTGGTAAGCCACCTTAGGTGTTGTGTTTAAGTAAAAACAAAGAAAAAAAATGTCCAATGTTGGTGGTAGGTAGGCAAGAGGTCGCCAAGCATTATGTATTACTTACGCGTTGATCTCGATATAACCTAACCTAACCTACCCAATTCACATATATATGAGTATATGTATGTAGACTATGTACTATGTACCAGTATATTATACATATGTACTTTTGTTCTGTTATTTATTTGTTCGTTTGTTTGTTTGTTTCGTTTCGTTTTGTTTTTTTCTACTTCTCGTTTTTTTCTGTTTTTCTGTTTTTTGTTTTTTTTTTTTTTTTCATCTTTGTATAGGTATATTTATTACCTATGTACCTATTTGCATTTCCATTCGTGTACCTTTTTTTTCAAGTTTCTAGTAAGTTTTTCAAAACCTAGGTATGTACACGTACTTTCGAGCTAATAATATTAAAGCGGAGGGGGGGGGGGAGGGCAATATTACTCGTCTATTATTATTTTTTCGATTATCGATACAACGCAACATACTTATACGTACGTATTTCTGTTTTGTTTCTACGTATTTATTGTAACACTTGAAAAATGTGTACTTGTTTTGAATGTTTTGAAGGAAGACATTGAAGCTCAACTTTAATTGTTTTTTTTTAAACCTTTTTCATTGTCGTTAGATGCGATTTATACTTAATATAGGTATGTTTTTTTTTTTTTTTTTTTTTTGTAAGCATTTATCTGTAAAAATTACGCGCGTTTATTAGATTATTCCATTTATGTACGGTTTTGCATTGTACTACCAGTACAAAATTAGTTACGCGAATAAAGGGGCCTAATTCAATCCTATATAATCTTGGCTTCGCACTTACCAAACATGAAAATTTACCTCAAACAAGCACTCGCCATTTCACCATTATAGTGCGCTAATTAATATACACAATTAGGAGGTTACTATTAACTTTGTAGTTATAAACGATTCAGCGCCCAGGTACTTTATACGTTAGACTTGCAATGTAGCCACTGTAGTATGATTGTGTGTAGAAAATGCGCATTGCTCGTGCACAAATTTATTCGAACTGGTTTTGGTTTTGTTAAATGGCTATAGTACGCGATAATTTTACCACGATTTTTAATGTAAACTAGGTACTTTGTCTTTACCGTGGGTCGAATCACATTCGCCGTCCAATTCTTCTTTTTCATACGTACGCATGTACCTCTACCTGTCTACCTGTCTGCCCATGCTTAGATCTACTTTAAAAGTCGCGTCGCAGATCAGAACTCCTATTTGGTGCACATTTGATCTATCAATCGAAACGAAAGGTCGAAAAGTGAATTTAAACACGTGGCACTACGGTGGTGGTGGTCGCCGCTATTTAAGTGAAAACCTTTTCGATACGATTAAACAAAATATTCTAGACTGTAGGCTAGTGAAGTTCTTTGATACTTGAACTTTGCAACTTGCGAAATGCGAATCTTGACACGCATAAAATGAGACTTCAAAGTATCCTAGAAGATATCTTAACGATTGAACATTTTTTGAACTCTCTCTTCTTTTGTATGGTTACGTGCATTGATTTTTCTTCGTAAAACTTCCAAAAATGCGTTTTTTATTTTTGAAAAATTTCATTTGTTCAAAATTTCATCCTTTCTTTGCTCAGGCATTGATACACCTCGTAACTTCTGTTTATTCCAATTTTCACGTTTGTTAGACTAGGTCGAGCGGAGGAGGGGAGGGGGAAACTGATCTAGTACCACCACGCAGAAAAATCGCGAACCCTCCGCCACCTCTCCCCCCTCCGGTAATTGCTGCATGGCCACGCTCGTAGGTCACGATCGAAATACCTTTTCGATTCAACGTTGAAATTTTCGTTTTCTTATTTAAAAAATGGATACATTTTGTCGAATACTCTCAAGCGCTTTGCCCAAGCCTTATTCATTACGTTATTCGGCGAATCATCGATCATTAATCTTTCTTTACCTATCAAAGATGGGAAGCTATCCGTGTTACACTGCGTAAAGTAACGAAAAAGAAGTCGACTTTTTGTACAATGAAAACACTGCCACAAGTAAAAAATACGGAGAAATTTCAACAATAATTAGTATTAACATTGTGTACCCATTTACGTGAGTGGTTTCACTCTTACATGCCTGCTGCGTCCACGATACGCAAGCCGAGTTACTAAATCGTATTTATATTATGCGTAGAATTTCAACCTATACGTATCCCCTTAAACCATTCTGTATTTTCCAAAAATGTATAGATACATGTTTAAAACGAGTCAATTTTCAAGTAACAATACGTATTTTGCCATAACTTTGGAAATTAATTCTCGCGATGGGTACGTAACGACTAAAATGTAAATAATCGATATTTTTAATCGATTATTTTATTATATATTTATATATCTCTTCTAAGTCACTCAGATAAAAATCCCTTCTCCGCACCCCACCCTATCCCATCCCAACGAAAAACATCAACATACAATGCAGAGCAGGCTACCATTAAAATCTCGTAACAATTTACGATGTACGTATTTTCTTTATCAACACCGCGCTTTCGATATTTCATTGTAGATTGTCGTTTAAATTTTATATACTCGATTGCTTACATAACTTACATCGATGCATTCAATTAATTGCACGCATTGCCCGAGTAATTGCTACATTAATTCCATGTAGGTTAAGGTAGTAGGTACCTCAACCTACACGTTTGCTTGCGTATATTTTTGAAACTATCATCGTAGAGTTACACAAATAACCGGGTTCCCGAATACAAACCGTACATTCGAGGAACCGGATAATAAACGGTTATTATCAAAATATTCCTGTGATTGGTCGTTTTCATCACCAGTCAGTGGGGTAAAAAAAAAAAAAAAAAGATTCGAACGAAGAACGGAAAATAAAAAGATCAAATGTGTGGTGTCAAACGAGCAAAATCGTTCACGATAAAAACTTCCGATTCTCGAGCAAACCGGTTAAACGGTTGCTATCCGGATCGAAAATCGGATTCGGAAAACCGGATATTTGTTTTACTCTATATCAGCGAATACCAAATATGCACCTCGTGTATAGCCCAAATAAAAAACCATCTTGCTACGTAATTAGCGAAACAATGTCGGCTTAGCGATTAATTGTACACTGCGCATTTAAACGGAGTGTGGAATGCTATCGGTGTAGACATTTTTTTGAGACTCGTTCGCAACAATTTAACGTAGAATTGGAATAAAAGAAAAAATTTATATTGATAAATTGGAAAAATACTGAAATACCGCGCTTAAACAATGCTCTGTGTTAACATAAGAGCTATGTTCGTGTTCGTATTGCTCGTGTTTACCTATACCTATTCGGTAGGTATTTCTTCGACTAAATGGCAAATGGCAAGATCAAACAGTTTTAAGCGTACCTTAATCACATGCGTATCACGTATGTTGTAAAATGGCTCGTTTTTGTAAACCCAACTCATCGTGTTGTATCGTTAATACATTTTACATACCTACATATAGTACCAAACATTTAATGTTATGGAAAAAAAGACTTTGTACGAAAGTTTTCTAAGCAGTATTTTGTATAATATAAATAAAGTTAATGTTTTAATAACTGCGGTGTTATGATTTTAATTTTCTACCTCCGGTGTGCCCCCCCCCACCTTTTGAACAAATAAATGATAATACTCAGCTGCAGATAATAAATAATCTTCTAAGAGGTATCTGGACCTACCGTCAGTGATAACGAAAAATTAAGTGAAACTTATATATTTATTAATTTTTCTGCATCGTTATAGCCACTTGTATTTCAATCAGGGGTAGAAAACTCTTATTATTCAAATTATTGTTATGATTCAGTTACCATTTGGCAGAGTTGAGGTTTCAATTATTAATCAGTTGAAATTCTTTTAATTTCTGTTACGCTTTTGAGTTTTAAGTTATGTATGATGAAAGATAGTTTGAATTACAGTTATTCCAAGTTGGTTACCAGTTAATCGTTGAAATCTACAAGTTTTGAAATTTGACTCAACTATTATTATTTGAGTAGTATATTTCATTTTTATGTTGTACATTTTATTGAATTAAGCAATTGTGATTATTTGTTGACTCTTAA
>FIZR01013297.1:0-16555 GCA_900060175.1 Ferrisia virgata
TTTAGAAATGAAAAAGCGTAACCTAAAAAAAAAAAAAAAAAAAAAAAAAAGAACATTACAGCATAACTACGCGCGTATTCTATCTTCGAGTATTTTTTAACGTTTCGGTTGAAATTACAGTCGTTAGAATTATTTCGCAGGCTGCAGAAATAAGAGTTAGAAAAAAAAAACACCTTACAACTAAGGAGGTAGGTATGTTAATGCGGTAATAAAAATATTGGCAAAGTTTGCGAAAGAACGAGTCCAGATGAAAAGTTTTAGATTTACAAAGTCTGCGTATACTTGGATGCTTGCTATATAAATTGCGCATTCGTGAAGGGGAAAGTACCTACCTACCTAGAATTGCATATCTTAATTTGGACGAAAATCACAGCAAAGCGATAAAATAACTGCACACTTTAAATCTATATAAGAAAAAGCTTTGGCTACTTACAAAGAAGAAATACCGTCGTCGCGTCGGAATTATCTCACAGTATACGAGATGGTTTGAAAAAGTAATCAGCTAACTTTCTTTTCTTTTTGGTTACTCCGAAGATTCTAATCGAATTCGTAAACTATATAAGTATTATATAAGTATAGCTTTTAAAAAGGTAATATTTTGAAGAACGAAAAAAAAAAAACCGCGCTTTAGAGAAACCTTTTTAAAAAGGTGGACTTTTACCGAATATGAGAGTAATAAAAATTGTACGAGAGGCGATATACGTATACGTATAGGTATATAATATAGCCTATGATAATGGAAAAAGAAGACAACGAAGAGGAGGAAAAGAGAGAAAAAAAGGACCAAGAGTAGATATTTCGTGAAATAATTTATTCCGGTAGAATATTTGGCATACTAATATGTTAGTTTTAGGCTATCTTATGTCGTTCGATGTTACGTTATAGGCACGGATAAGTACCATTAAGATAGGAAAAGAAGCAATAAAAAGCTTTTAAACGATTTGGTAAAACATTCAATATTATTAAACGAACAAGCAATAATTTTTTAACAAAGCGTGACTGAAATTCATTCGTCATTTTGGAAAATTTTTAGTACCTCGAGCTCGTCGTATTGGTATTGGTGTGTAGCACCAGTAGCACGCTGACTGGCTGCATGAATTACTGTCTCAATAATGGGTTCGGATATTATACTGGGGATAATGTTAATTCGACCATTTCCACACAGAGTGACAAATTTTCTCCGACATCATCGTCGTCGTTCTATTCAAGTAAAGAAATTTACTATAAACAAGACGCAATGACGCAACGTTTCCAAATGTTTACTCGCGAATCGCGTTGAAATTTCAAAGAAAAATTACTTCTTCCGGTTTGTATGAAATGACCTATATATTTTCGGTATAAATATTATCCTAAGCCTTTATTATTTCAATATGTTTCTATATAGCTTTGAGTCTCATTCGCGTAGTTTATACTTTTCAAGGTTTATACTATACCGAATAAACTTAATATAAATCTTATACAGGTAGATAGGTAGGCAGGCAGGCAGGTATACAGCCCACAATACAGGAAACCTCAACTTTAGCTTCATTGTTAAGAGTATACTTAGCAACTTAGCACGCAGTTTCTTATGCCTTACTTGATCCCTTATACACATATATCTAGTTTATACAGACAAAATTAAGCAAACGTTACGTAACCACCATTTTCTAGTGGTTAGGTTATCCGCTACGTATGTACATTTGTAGTAGCTGTTCAATAATTTGAAAAGCTAGATACGTCTACGTACCTATACTGGAACGGAATACGTAGGCATAGAGGGAAAAAAATTATACGAAAACCATAAGAAAGCGTTAAGGTAGCTATTGAAATATACTCGTAGGTACATATGTAGATTTATCCTTCGATGAAAATACAATTCTATACAACGCAGTATAGTGTACCGTATGTTATATGTATACGTACTTTAGGTATTTATGAAAATTATATAAAAGCCTCTTAGGCATTCGCTCGCTCTTCGTTTAGCAATTGATTTGTATCTACGAGCAGTATTACGTCATCGAAACAAACATCTTACACGTGAAACCGATGTTTTGCCTATGTAGTCAAGGTAAAACAATCTTAAATCTGTGTAGCTTTATAGGTTGACACGAAGATGAGAAAAAATTGAAAATGAAAACGAAACAATGGATCAGAGCAGATTACCCATCTAGATAAGAACGCTATACGCGGTCGCGCGCAAGTATATGTATATGTAAAATAATACTTACTCGGGTATATTTTATTTTCCATCTCCTACACATAACGAAGTCGAGCTACATATGTGTGAAATGAGAGATGAAATTTATTTATAGTAGAAAAGATGGCGTGTATCGGAAGCGCGAGGATTTTATGAAATTTAATGTCATATCTTCATATCTATTCCTTTTGAAATTCAATAATTTGACCAGGTTAGATAGGTATTCGTTTTCAAATGGAGGAGTGCATAGATCAAAATTTGATTTATTTTACTCCTGACGGTGTGAATTTGTTCGAAATGCATGTCTTGTTGGTTAATGGTAGCGAAAATGCAAGACTTGAATTTTGCGAAAAATGAAAATTATAGGTGAAATGTTATTTGAGGAGAATGATTTTATTATTTTCCAAATGATGCTTATTGGTATTGAATTTAAGAACGAATACGAGTACTTGGAAATTCATTTCTACCGAAGATGTAGGTAGAAGCGGAAAAAGGAGAGGTGTGAACATATTACAACCATACGTATTACATACACTTTTATATGTACCATTTAAATTTCATAACTTTTAGACTTTATTTTACGATCTGAACATTACCCTCCATTTCACGACAAAAATATTTATCAATTTTCATAAATGATTTTCAAATTTGAAATTACAAATTAATTTTTTTATCAATTGGGAATTGAAGGTAATCCAATTTTTTTTTATTTCATTCTCGATGGAATTCAAGCAAAACTAACATCATCAATTTTTCATCAAATAATCTTCAATCTTTACCAGATGGAAATTGAAAAAAATTAGAATTATCAATGTTCTACAGATAAAAATTGAGCAAAATCCAAATTTCCAATTTTTACCAAATAAAACTTGAGAGTAATCTAAATTTTTAATTTTTACTTGGCTGAAAATTGAGTGAAATTCGATTTATCAATTCTTTATTGGAGGAAAATTGAGCAAAATTTAATTTTTTCAATTTTTTATCAAGTGAAAATTTAGGCCAGTTTGAATTTTTTAATCTTTCCTCCGATGGAAATCGAGCAAAATGAGAATTATCAATGTTCTACAAGTGAAAATTGAGCGAAGCTCAAATTTATATTTTTCACCCAGTAGAAATTGCGAGTGAACTGAATTTCTAATCTTTCTTTAGTTGAAAATTGAGGTAAATTGGAATTATAAATTGTTTATCCCCCAGAAAAACTATGCAAAATTCATATTTTTCAATTTTTTATTGAGTGCAAATTGAATTTAAGCCAAATATTCAAAATTTTAATCTTATTTTCGAATGAATTTAAGCAAAAATGAAATCATCAATCTTCTATCAAACTACCTTCAATCTTTAACAGATGGAAACTGAGAAAAATTAGAATTATCAATGTTCTATGGATAAAAATTGAGTGAAATTCGAATTATTAATTTCTTACTAAAGGAAAATTGATCAAAATCAAAATTTTTAAATTTTTTATTGAGAGAGAATTTAAATCAGTCCAAATTTTTAATCTTTCTTTCGATGGAAATTCCATGTGTAAAAATTGAGCAAAATTAAAATTTCCAATTTTTACCAAGTAAAAATTGAAAGTAAACTGAATTTCCAATCTTTTTTTAGATGAAAATTGAGAGAAATTTGAATTATAAATTATTTGTCTGACGAAAACTATGCCACATTCAAAATTTTCAATCTTTTACTGAGCGCAAATTGAATTTAATCCAATTTTCTAATTTCCAATGGGGTTTTGAGAAAATTGAGCAAAATTTAAATTATTAATTTTTTTACTAATGAAGATTAAAGAACATTAAAATTATCAATCTTCATCAGGTAAAAATTGAGCAATGCACTAGTATTCATTTCTCTGCTCGATGTAAATTAAGCAACACTTAAAATCTTCAATCTTTTACTAGATAAATACTGAGAAAAATACAAATTTTCATTTTTTACCTAGTAAAAATTAAGAGAAAACTAAATTTTCAATCTTCAATAAGAGGAAATTAGAATTGTCAATCTTTGCTAAATAAAAATTGAGAAAAAATTCAAATTTCTCAATTTTTTGTTGAGTTGAAATTGAATCCGATCTACATTTTTTATCTTCCTTTGGATAGAAATCGAACAAAATCGAAATTATAAATTTTTTTACCAATATAGATTGAGGAATATCAATATTATGAATCTTCATCTCGTGAAAATTAAGCAATGTTCTAGTTTTCATTTCTTTACTTGATGTAAATTAAGTAACACTCAAGTCTTTAATGTTCTACAAGATAAAAATTGAGAGCAAATTAAAGTTTTAATCTTTACTTGGAGGAAAATTAAGCGAAATTAAACTTGTCAATCTTTACTTGATAAAAATTGAGAAAAGTTGAAATTCCCCAATTTTTTATCGAGTGGTAATTGAAGCGAATTGAAATTTCTCATCTTGAGTCTAGATTTTGCTGAATTTTAATCTTCAGAATATTATTGATGTATCAAATTTTGCTCATTTTTCCATTTGGTGAATAATTAAAGATTTGAATGTTGTTTTATAAATTTCTTTGGGTTGACTGAAGATGGCAATGTTGTGAGGTCAGTGCACAAGGAGGGTTTTGGGGGTTGGTTGAAATGGCCCTTTCATGGCCGAAAAAATTGAACTCTTAAAGAAAATATGACTATCAAATCTAAAAAATTGTCTAAATGACTCAAATATTTTCAAAAATGGAATTTTTGATGATTAAAAAATATAATTTTTCCAAAAGTTTCGCCATACGTATTTTGACATAGATATGTCTTGGGGTGGGAAGTCATTTTGTGAAAACGTGACGTTTTTGATTTTTTGTTAGATGTTTTCGATCAAAAACTCACAATGTAAGATGATAATGTATGACTTTTGCATTTCATGTTAGAATGTTGTCATGGGTATGTTATAAAAATTGAAAAAAAAATTAATCAATACAAAAAATTTAAAAATGAAAAAAGTTGAAATTAAAATAATGAAGGTATTAAAAAAAAAAGTTTAAAATTAAAGAAACTGAAAAAAGGAAAAATTTAAAAATCTAATTTAAAATAAATTCGTGATGATAGATGATTATATAATTTTTATTTTGCTAGGCAATGATAAAATAAAATATGAAAATAGAGAAAAGCAAACGTTTTGATTTGAAGTGTTTGATCAAAAACTCACGATGAAAGATGATTGTGAATGGTTTTTGCCCTTTATGCTAAATTTTGTTAACAACCACATTGATTTTTAATATTTTTAGGCATTGAAAATTTGAATTGACCTCAAAGTTGATTTATTAAAATAGTGACACAGTACTGCATCTCTCTTTTGGAACATTCCTGCGCTTCGGGATGAATATTGTTCAATTTTTATCTGGTACAAGATTAAGACTTTCGGTTTTGATCAATTTCTATACAACAAATTTAATTTTACTCGTACTCAGTTTCAATCAGGCAGAAAAATCAGAAGAATAATAATTCTAGAAACTGTTCAATTTCCATCAAGTATGAGATTGAAAATGTATACTTTTCTTTTTACCCAGTTCCCACAACTTTGAAAATTAGAATAAGAATTCTAGATTCTGTTTAATTACTGTCCACTAAAAATTAATATGCTGTATTCTGTTAATCTACCTTTTAGTAGTATAAAATTAGAAGTTTAGATTCAACTGGTTTCTTCCTCGAAGAGAAATAGAATTCGAAATTTTTTTAAATTTTCAACGTTTGTAATACCAAAAATTTTGTAGCAAAGAAAATTGAAGAAAGCTGCAGCATACAGCGCAAAGAAAAATAACAAGTTGAAAAAACAACTGGTCTCGATGTGCTGTATAATTATCCAGTGATGTATGTTATCGAAGAAAATGTACCAAAAAGAATTAAATCCCTCGAATTTAATCTAAACATTGTTTTTAAAGGAATTTTTAATACATTTAACAGAATTTGAACATTTTAAAAAATAATAACTACGAATACATGTCGCAGCCAGAAGTTTAAAAAAAAATCTAATACTTGATTTGCAATTTTTTCCTTATTACAATCGAGTTTCCAACCTTTTTTATGTACAACGATGAATGTCTCATTCGGTAACAATATCTATCTGTTCTTTCAACCACGTATTAAACGAACCACGTGCGAGAAAAAAATCCAAAACAGTTCTCTGGTTACTTTAAAAACAAAAAACTTGTAAACTAGGATACACGTTTCAGGACTCAATGTTGATAATCAATTCAAACATAAATTTATAGGTGAACATCGTACCAACAATGGTAGCTTCGGATGTTACTAACAATAGTTTAAAAGTTGGAAATAGGAAACCTCAAGTTTGAATTTAAAAGTTGCTTGTAAATTTTCTAGTATAAAAGTGACTAAACGCAATCTGGTCACTGCAACTTTTGCCTTTATGGCACCATTGTACGTACTAAAGTTAGCAAACAAACTGTATCCGCAATCGAATTTTCTCACCTTCAGTTCAGTACATCCTTTCGATGATATACGTGCATAAAAAAACCTTCGATACAGCATCCTTTTCAAGATGTTCGAGTAGTATGGAGGAAAAAAAGAAAAAGATAGAAACAGATGTGAAATCTGATCCGCTGTTTTTATATTTTTAATCATATTACCTGAATAATTGAATTTTTAGAAAAAAAAATTATTTTGGGGAGTATTTTCTAATGCATTTTTTAAAAAGCATATGCCTAGGTACGTATAGATTATTCAGATAAGTGCGTATATTCCTATTTCGAGATAAATTCATCTAGATAAGATTAAGCAACATTTTACCATCATTAGATGCTATTTAGAAAACTTTTTAACCTTATTACTTTTTCGAAACTTTGCACCGGTTAAATTTTTTAAAAGCTCGTGTAGTCTCAAGTTTCGTGTATCTATGCAGAATAAAATATCATTACTAATGGATCAATAAGTAGTACATTCTTTTAAAAATTAATTACTCGGCTCAAAAAAAAAAAGAGAAAAAAGAATTTCAAAACGGGTTTTAAAAAAGTTCCTAAAGCATTTGATGCGCCATAAAGCACACTATTTCACGCGTAAAACATCTTGACCATTCTGCGTAAGTTTCTTTATATAGACCAGGCCGTTGGATACTGTAACACTTGTCCAGCTTATACGCTTAACTTGCCCTCTTTTTTTTTTCCTCTAAGAATTCTCAAATTCGCGAATAATTTATCGCGATAAAATAGCGTTTTCACAAGTGTTAGCAGTTCCAATGTGGGCGCAGTGTGTTAAGTAGGTACAGTACAGAAATTCCTGTCGAGTTAAATATTAAATTACCTCCATAACCTTCGAGGAGCTTTCAATTTTATAGATTTATGTGGGTTTTCTATACTTATTTACGGTAGTAAGGCGATAGATTACAGATACATTTGTATTTCTTTGTTGAGAGCTGCAGGACTAGGGAATTTACTTATGGATTTTTTAAAGGGCGAAAATTATCGACTATAAAAACAGACGTCAGATTCGTGTTTAGCGGATTAAATTATCTCGGTGCAGATATTTCGTAAGATTTGGTATTATTCAAATTTTTAAAATTCCAATTTATGCTCGGTTTTGATCTTGGGACCTAATTTTAAGACAGTGAATTGTAAAATTTAGAGATAGGTTCGATTTTTAAAATTATTTACTTCTTTTTTTTTAAATTTTATGAGCTTATAACATTAATTTATATTTTTTTGCCCACGTTCTACAAACATATTCTATTTGCAGAGCGAAACAAGTTAATAAAATTGCATAACCAGTTTGCCGTAAATACGAACAAACGACAAGTGGAATGAATAGCATGAATAAGATCAGGTTCTCAAGTATGAAGCATTTCATAGAAAATTTAAAATAGGGATTTTTCCTTTAAGGCGTTTATGTGCCTAGTTTGAGAACTTTTAGAAACTTGGGTGATGTCTTCATCCGCTCAACAGTTTATGGACGATAAAACGAATTCTTTGAAATTCTGAATCTTCATCTTTCGCTTCATCAAAGATGAAACACTAGACAAAAAAACACATATTCAGGGGCTGAAAAGTCGAGCTCCTTAAAAGGCATATCTAAGGTCCCTTGTACATACCTAATTTCCATTTCCTGACTCAATTTGGAGGGGAGTTATGCGAGAAACAAACTCAAAAAATTAGAAAAAACAACCAAAAAAGCACGTATTTGGCGTTGTGAACAGGTAAAATGGATCCGAAAAGTCGTGATGCCCAAAAATCACATTCAGGACTTCTACTCAACGTACCTAACTAATTTTAAGTTCTTAGCTCAATAAGGAGGAGAGTTATGCGAGGAATAAACTCAAAAAATGAGAAAAATTGATCAAAAAATTACTTTTTTGGGGATGTAAGGGGGTGCAATAGAGCTAAAAAGTTAGAACCCCCTCAAAAAACAAACACATCTAGAGACTCTACTAAATGGACATCTCAAATTTAAATTTCGTAGCTCATTTTGGTGGGGAGCTAGGAGAGGAACAGTCCATTTTCATGAGTAAAAAGGAGAAAAACCTTCATATCTCCTCTCCTAATTATTTTAGAAGGTTAATTTTTGGATATGCTACGCAACTTTTGATTCTCTATCAATTTGCTCAATAAGAAACAATTTTTGCTTTTTCGGCCTCTCAGCACCCCTCCCTCAAATTGGGATATAATTAAATTTTCACCCAAGTTCATCCCCACTCATATATATCTAATCCGTCGCTAAACTGAGTGGATTGAATGAATTTAAGCGATTTTGGTCGGTATCGATGCGGAGTAAATAATTTTAATGTTCGGGGAAAAATAAAATAAAAATAAATATCTGACATTGCTAAAAACTGTCTTAATGGTCTTCTATGACTCCAAAACAGATTTTGTTTATATTCCCCCTCATCCACCATTGGTCGATAGACTGAAATAGCCTCGTTTTCGATGATAATGTGACATAGAAATCATGCTTATTGGGCACAATGACCGTTGATACTTTAAAAAAAAGAAAAAAAATGCGCAAATAGTCCTCAAAAAGTCTGAAAATTTTCAAATTGAAACATCATGCTGATCAATGAGTATTTTTTTTCAAGCGTTGACTAGTTTTCAGAAATCATTTCCATTGCTCCTGATTGGCATTAACGGCGATCTTGATTTCCCAGCATAAGCCCTCGGAGCTATTTTTAATAAAATTGTCAAGTCCTTAAATTTATTCCTGTCCAAGTGTCCATTCTTGACTGTCTCTCTGCTCAACTGCATGGAAAATTAAAGACATGAAGCTCAAAAAAATTGTCAAACAGTTATTATATCCTGATGAATCAGAAAATGTGTTGCCACCCCTAGGTTTAAAAAAGAGATAAAATATTCAAAGTTTCATTTAAAACATTTTTTTTCATCAAAAAAGAACACTTGATTGACTCAAAGGCTGATTTTGAGCTATCTGGGAGCATATTATCGAATAAATGCTGTCATAGATGTTGAGGTCCTTAAAATGCCCTTGAGAGACAGATGATGGGCTGAATGCTATATCGCGGCTATCACCCCCTCCGGTTAAGAATAATAAAATGCTCCTAATCTTAAAATTCGGAATAAATGATCAGATATTCATAGCTGATCAATGATCATAAAAAACAGCATTGCTTCGTGATACTTTTCTAGCCTGATTTTCGTGACATATCTCAAACATGAGAATTGAGCGATGCTTTTCTCCTAATCCGCATTGAGGGTAAGAAGGGTTCAAGGGGGCGAAACATACCAAATTTCAACTTCCAACCCCGATTTGGAGGGGATGGAGTTATGCGGGGAACAAACGCTAAAAATTAGAAAAATCAACCAAAAAAAAACACATATTTGCGGCTGTGAGAGGTTGCAATTGGGGCTGAAAACTCGAGTCTCACAAAAGGCACATCTAGGCCTCTACCATATCTAATTTCAACTTCCAAGCTCAATTTGAAAGGGAGTTATGTGGGGAGCAAATTCAAAAAATAAAAAAAATAAAAAAATGAGAAAAACTTATCAAATAATCATTTTTTTGGGGCGATGAAGGGAGGTGTGATGGAGCTAAAAAGTAAAGAACACCCAAAACACATATCTATGGCTGTTATTAAATATGCATATCAAATTTCAACTTTGTAGTTCAATTTGGAAAAGAGATAGGGGAGAAAGAGCTCTTTAACGAGGACAAAAAGGAGAAGAAACCCCCAAATCTGCCCTCCTAATTGACTAAGGAGATTGATTTTTGACTATATTATACAACTATTGATTCTCTACCCATTGCCTTAAAAAAAGTTAATTCTTACGTTTTTGGCCCCGCAGCAGCCCTTCCCCCAAATTTAGGCACAACTGAATTTTGACCCAAGTTCATCCCCACTCATATATATCCGATTCGTCGTCAAACTGACCCGATTGACTGAATTGGAGCGATTTTGGTCGGTATCAAGCGGAGTAAATAATTTTAATGTTTGGGGAAAAAAATAAAAAAATAAATATCTGACATGACTAAAACTTGTCTTAACGGTCTTCTAGAACCCCAAAACGATTTGGTTGATATTCTTCCTCCCCGGCCATCCACCGTTTGTCGATAGACTGTAATAGCCTGGTTTTCATTGAGAGTACGTATGCTTCGAGAAAAATTTTCCACGAAGTGGAAAAAAACTCGTACTTTAAATATAAATAACGCACGACCAATATCAAATTACTTGAATATCGAAGACCTTTTAGAAAAACGAAAACCATCAATTCGTTAAAGTATTGATAATTGGTAAAATAAATACGTGCGTAAAGAAACCCCTAAAAAAGAAAAAAAAGACGTAAAAATCAATTTAAAAAAATGTTTTTTAACCTCGCAAAGTACCTGGAAAGTTTCCCCATCGGTATAAATATTAATAAATTTTTCAACCCGAAGAAATACGCAATTGCCATTCAAGAAATCGAAGACAAACGACGCGATGCGATGTAAAAAAAAAAAACTTCACTCGAATTAATACTCTTCGAGTAATTGGAACTGAATGAGAATGTGAAGATGGAAAAGTAATTGAATACGGAGAATTCGCTTATAACGAAATATACTCGTAACAAATCAAATTGAGAATATCGTATTGCAAAATGCTAACTATGGAAATGTAATTATTAGATACGAGTTGTACGACGTGTCTAAGTCAAGAGAGACAGTTGCTATGTTTCATCTTATTTACTTCAAGTTTAAAGAAACACGATGATGCTAAAAAGGAAGTATACGTTATCGATTCTATTCGTCTTAAAACGTCATAAGTTGCTTTTTTTTCCACTTATTTGTTTTACTTTAAACATGAACAACTCGTTAACATCAAAGAAATATTTACTTTGCATATATACAACTCATCGTACTCGTATATATGTTTTGCAGCGTTTAACAGACAAATAATCATTATTTGCTCGTCTAAATATACACAGCATAGGCATAATGCGTAGGCCTATGTCTAGTGCACATTTTTGACGATGACGACGATGACGACGACGACAACAACGAAAGAAAATAAAATAAAATAAATTATGGTAAATGAAGGAAATCACGTAAACGAGGACGAGAGCTTCTCGAAATACAACTACAAGTATAATTGGATGGTCGTAAAATTTTTCAGCTACGACGATGTCATATTTCACAGCAGTCGAAGCAGCTGTGTCGTTGGCTACAACAAATGGCGACGTGGCGATACATCCAATCGAATAGTATAATTTTACAAGATGATCGGAAAGTTGTGCCGATAATTTGCGGTCATTCATCGGTATAGTGTTTCGAAGCATATACATTGAATTTCCATCCATTCTCGGTCGTCTTTAGTTTTGAGAGAGAGTTTGAACCGACAGACGTAATTTGCACTCGGTCTTTATCCAACTACTCATCTGGAAGGTAACTCGCTGCTTGGCGCAGAAAGTTCATCTTACCAAAACAATCTTACGGCAATATTTCTCGCAACAATTTTTTAGCTTACGAAAAACTTTACTCGTCGTAATTGAACATGAAAACTTGAGCAGCGAATTTAAATACGAGCTTGTGCGGGCAAAAAAATCGTTTCCGTTGTTATCTACGATTCGTGACCATTTTCCTTAAATGAAAATATTCGATGAAAATTTAAACGATTTTTTTTTTCCTCTCTCCCAAGGCTGATGTTTAATAAAGAAGAAAATAAATTTATGGTAATTTTTTTCACCCCTAAAAATTAATTCTATGGTCATTCGGAGACCCCTTTTTTTTCTTCTTCTTTTTTACTACTATTATTGTAGAAAATTTCAATTTGAAATTTCGTTATAACGCGATTAGCGTGAATTTTTTTCAAATATATGATTAATGAATTAGGCACTTGGAGAATAGCGCTCTGCGGTATCCAATTATATGTACGTCGGACGTACTGGATTGGCTATCTGTTTTATCCTTAATATCACATGGCTCCGCGTCAATAACCGCTCGCTCGACACGGACGTGTAGTTTTTTTCATTTCTAAATGCGTATCCGATACGGTTATATTTAGCCTGTCACTCGACCCTATCGAGTTTTTGCTCTTTTTTTTCTTTCTTTTCGTAACTCTACTCGATCTAGAGTGTAAATGCGAAGAAAATACGAACAACTTATCCCGATGTGTAAGAGAAATGGTAACAATAACCGAATACGAGTGAAATTGTAGGCAACGTGATGAACAGGAAATGTCGTGTCATGGTTGGCTATTTATCTCAATGAGCCAGTGACGGCCGGTAAATTTATTTGTCGAAACTTAAGCCAGTGAATTGTACTCGATGAGATGTAAGCTTATATAATACGTCGTTTCGTTTCGTTTCGTTTACGTTACGTTACGTTACGTTACGTTGTACCTAGCTACCTACTCTACGTAATATCTATCTAGCTAACTTTTCGAATGAAATACGAATAAGCGTAGATAGAGGTATAAGTACCATAGTCTACCTATATAGCTGTAGTATAAGTAAATTTACGCGACCAAGTTTTGCTTAAGAGAAATTTACAAAACTTGATTACTTTTTCGTTTGTTTTTAAATATACCTAAAGCAGTTTTAAATATTTAAAATGAACGATAAATGGAATTATTCTCGTGCCTTTGTACCTAATATTTTTCATTTCTATTTTAATTTCAATGTAAACACAAAAATATTACTTATAAACTCACAAATTTTTCAACTTTCACCTGGTAAGTTTTTGTTGCTACCCCCTTCCCTTCTTTTTTTTACGGTTATTTTTTCGCGCTAGTTTACCTACAATAAGTTGGGTATAATTTGAGCCGTTATGAAAATTACAATGGTTGCAGATGTTCGTTCTCTTGCTGTTGCTCAACGAACGAATAAAATAATTAGGCATTTGTGCTGGGCTACTTTAAGATGGTGATAATGATTCACGGTGCGTAATTTTTGTAAATCTGAAGTATAATTAATTTTTCATACGATATTGTTTTCAATGTTCCAATTAAGGATACTTCGTGTTAGGTGGGGTAACTTGTCATCATTTTCAAAAGCGCATTTCAAACAAAACCTGGATATGTTATAGCCTACATTTTGTTTCGGACTGTTGATTAAGAATACTGAAGATGAGCCAGTTTTTAAAACATGTTTTCATAATCAGTCTTGAAACTATATTTTTGAAATCACTGGGAGTAGATAAACTATGAAAATAACCCTTGGGGTATATACTCTTCCATAATAGGACAGCTAGCTTGTCTGTAACAGGACCTGAAATGCCAATAAATCTTCCGCAGTCTATCTGTGTTCTATCAAACCAGTTTTGGTGACTTGTAGGAATGGCAATATTTGATCAAAATATCGAAATGAAAGGTATCGATACCGTTATTCCACAGTGCCTAATTGAGAAATAAACGCAGTTCAATTTTTAGAATAATTTAGGTTCTTTCAGTTTTGGTTAAAAGGCTGATTTTTTTTAAAAACAACCTCAGATTTTCAGAAAAAAAATTTCAAATTCAAGTAATTTTACATTTTTAAGTGGCAAAAAATAAAAAAATCTGATAAATTTAAAATATCATTTTTACAATTTTAAATGGGAAAAAAATTATTCAGAATGCCATTATGAGACTAAAACAAATAACATATTACAATCATGAGAATTGAAAAAAAGTATTGTGAAGCGATGCTTTTTTCATAATGAGGATTGCGGGTAGGAAACCCTCCAAAAGGTACATCTAGGGCTTCTACTGAATGTACATACCCAATTTCAAGTTCCTAGCTCAATTTGGAGTGGAGTTATGCGAGGAACAAACTCAAAAAATAATAAAAAACGACCAAAAAATCACTTTCTTTAGGCTGTAAGGCGGTGAAATGGAGCTGAAAAGTCGAGACTCCCAAAAGGCACATCTAGGACCTTTACTGAATGTACATACCCAATTTTAAGTTCCTAGCTCAATTTGGAGCGGAGTTATGCGAGGAACAAACTAAAAAAATGAGAAAAATGAGAAAAACCAATCAAAAAAACCACTTTTTGAGGCTGTGAGGGGGTGAAATGAGGCTGAAGAGTTGGAACCCCCAAAAAGCACGTTTGAGGCACCAACTGAATATACATATCAAATTTAAACTTCCTAGCTCAATGTAGTGAAGATATTGGAGAGGAACAACTCTGTTTCAGGGTCCAGAGGGAGGAGGAATCCCATACCTCTCTTCTTGATTGTCTTAGAAAGTTGATTTTTGGATATGATATACAACTTTTGGTTTCTTATCAATTGGCTTTAAAAGTCAATTTTTGCATTTTTAGCTTCTCAGCAACCCCTCCCCCAAATTGAGGCATAACTGAATTTTGCCCTAAGTTTATTCCCACTCATATACATCTAATTCGCTGCCAAACTGAGCTGATTGACCAAATTTGAGCGATTTTAGTTGGTATCCAGTGGAGTAGATAATTTTAATGTCCGGCTGAAAAAAATAATAAAAATAAATATCTGGCATGCCTAAAAATCGTCTTAATAGTCTTATAGGATCCCGAGACGGACTTTGTGACCCCAGAATTCCAATATTTCTTTCTTAATGTGATGACTCAAGTAAAAATGGCCCAATTTTCTTGAAATTTTCACCGTAGCTTCGGATTATTTTTCCTCAGAGCTGATTAGATTTTTGGACCTAATGATAAAGTTTATATTTATGTTTAATCTGCGAATTATTGTAAGATGTTCCATTTCATACTTTTTCACATTATGCTGAAAATGTGATAAAAAAAAATAAATTGGGGCAAAAGTCTCGAAGCGTCTTCAGTTCAATTACATGTTGTGACTTTTGGTGGGTGGAGTCGCTAGAGTGTAACGAGCCAATCAGTAGCGTGGAATTTGGTAAAGTGCCGAAATTCTGTACAGGATGGATAAATGCAGTATTCCTAGTATCATTTTTCTTGATTGGAGAACCAATATCTATTCTACATAGTTATATATCTAATAAATGGAATTTTAGTTGAGACTTACTTAAATGAAGTTAACAAAGTTATTCCTTTTTTAATTTTTTGCGATTAACAATTCATCAATAAAACTATTTGTAAAATTTAATGATGATTCTTTTTTATCCTTCATTTTACACAAAACCACTTCTTTAGTTTGTTATATGGGTTTTATGCCAAAGTGGAACAATTTTTTAAATTTTGTTTTTGGCCTGAAAATGCCTGTCCAGTCATCGTATGGGACACTTTAATTTTGAAGGGATAAATTTGGGATTCTCAAGGTGTGGGTGTGCTTTCATACTTTCGAATTGGCATCATTTCTACATGGACTGATGGTTACAATACCATCATTTGGATCCTTACAGGATCCCTATCTGTGTACACATGGAGATAATTCAATGAAACCGCGATTTAAATAGTATGGAATACTTAGCTGGTGTCTTTAATTTCTTGATCCTGTATTATGATCAACAATTAGTAATTGATCATAGACCACACTTTATTAACGAAAAATTGAAATTAAAATTACATTTATAACAAAAATAGGTACGTTCTCTTCTACAGGTATATCGATAGGAATGAATATGACAATAATGTATTACGATCCTAGTAACAGATCCCTTCCATATTAGGGGAAAGTGGTCGAATTGTGCGCACTTAAGCTAAAACGCTTATAAAAAAATACCAAATTACTCAAACCAAAATGTGAATACGCGGTCAGGTACCCAAAACTATCAGCTATCAGATGGTCTGATCCAATTTTTGGAAAAAAAATCCTTTTGGGGAGTTGAAAAAAAAAGTCATTTGCGCACAATTGCACTCACGGTTGGGTAATTGTGCGCAGTGCAAAAAAATTGAAAAAAAGTAGGATTCCGTTCAAATAATTAATTTTTATTGGCGAAGTACATGATTAATGACTTCTGCAACATCATATTTGGTTGCATCTTTTCGTTCATGATAAAAGTTTTTCTTGAATGCACAAATATACACAGTGCAGTGATCAATGCTACCTTCCACTGAAATTAATGTAATGAAATG
>FIZR01013299.1:0-13599 GCA_900060175.1 Ferrisia virgata
TTTCATGCCCATGTGTATTTTATATGGGCAAATGTGAGTTTTGAGAAGTGACAGATTTTCAAGAAATTTTCAATGACGAATCCTAAGAAATGGTGGTGGGGAAAATGGACTTGAACTATATTACATCGTAAACCTCAAAATACTCTATCTGAATCTGTGAAAAAATCCATTTCGATTTTTTTGTAAAATGTGAGCTGTGATTCTCAGTTCCTCAATTATATCAGCATTACGAGTATTTTGAAAATTGTCCAAATTTGTTCGTGTTATCCTTATTTTATAATAATTAGCATTACTAGTTTTCATATTTAAATTTACAGAAGTGGACATCTGACATTTGAGTGATCATTTACGTGAAGGTGATTCGATTAGGTAAACAGACCAATCAAGTGTTTGTTTCTCGTGAACGGTGTAGTTACGATACTGCAAATTAGAAAAAAAAATTCTCAAATTTACACATTGGTATAAAGAATGACCAACCTGGTCCCAGGGAATCTCAAGAACCATTTTGAAACCTTGAACAACGCGACGTAACGATCGTTTTGAAATCTCTCTTAAAAAATTCGCCGAATCTCCTGAGAGTATAGGAGAGACAAAAGTCACGAAAATTTGAGGATTTTGGTACCTTATCACTTTTTTTTTGATTTGATCGAAGATATCAACAACGATTACTCAAGTATAGGAACACCGTGTGATTTTTTTTATTGAGTTCATACCATTAAAATTTGTTTCCCTTCATAGTTTAAAGGGGCCGAATTTAGTTTTTTTTGGAAATCTGCAAACGGTGGGGGTCACTATAGTTGCGAAATGACTTCAATAGAATGGTGGTAAAAAATTCAATCCCCTTACTCAATTTTTCAAAATTGCAAAACTCAATAAAAGTACGAATATTTTTAAAATTTCCAATAAGAAAATTTTTTAAAACTTTTTTCAAGAATGGAATTACTTATAATACATATTTCAACTCAAAATGATCATTGACGACAAGTTTTTATTATTAATTCTCTTTTCAAGGAATTTTAAAAAATGCCAGTTTTTGCGTTATTTCACGATTTTCTGGAAAACTATGATGGAAATTTTTTTTGAATGCGCTCTCCTGAAATGGATGTAGGATATCAATTTTAGAAGATTAAACCGCAATAGTTCAGGATGCGTTTAAAAAACGTGTTTTTCGTGTTTTTTCAAGAATTTTTCGCATCATTGGAAATTTTTGTTTCACTAAATCCTTAGTAAAATAGACCAAACAAGTGCACTTATCTTCGTCCATTTTAAAATTTGTTTTCCCCACTTTTGCACTTGCACTTGTTGGGGGCTCTCAATTGGTATTCCAGCGTATAAAAATAGAATATAAATGGCTGAAAAAAAAAGAAGGAAAAAAATGAAAGTCGTCTTTGAGAGTTTGAAACAAATGAGTGCCGCTGAAAAATGGTCAGCGGAGCATTAAATTGAAGCATTGCGGTTACCCATCTAAAATTGATACGTAAATTCATTAAAATTTCTTTCGTGGTTTTTCAGAAAATCGTAAAAAAAAAGCAAAAAGTGACATTTTTTAAGAATCTCTGAAATGAAGGGTAATGATGAAAACTTCTTATTAGATTATTCCAAGTTCAAATATATGTAGAAAAAATTTTCAAAAGAAAAAAATTTATTCAATATTTTGAAAATTTTTGAAATTTAAATCAGTTTTGTAAGTTTAAAAAATTGAGTTAGGGAGCTGAAATATTTATCACATCTTTTTGACGCCATTTCGCCCTTATTGTTACATCGCCGTTTGTAGATTTCCAAAAAAAGCAAAATTTGGCTCACTCTAGTCTACATCTAAACCTCTAAAAATTCTGGCTTTCTCCTGCCTCCTAAAATTTTGTTATTTTTGTTTGAAAACTATGCTTACTTCGTGTACTAAAAATTTTCATCTTTTTCTCTATAAAACTTCAAGTAATACTCTTTTCGACGCTCGAATAGCCAATTTTTTCGTAAAGTTTCGGTCGAGCTTGTATATTAGTTCCATTTCATTTATTTCCAACGGGTTGGAATCTGGAGAAACTGACTTTTATGTGCACATTACAAATAAAATTAGTTTTCTACGCACATTACTCGGAGAAACTTTGAACCAGTCCTTTCGTCATTAAAAATTTCCTCCCAATAAGCTAGGTCAATCTCATGTCATCACTCCTTCAGCACTCCCTCCGCCAATTTTCAATCGTGGTTACGCTTTTGCTTCTGGTTCTTGAGCATATGTCTCGTACTCTGAAGAAAAAAAAAAACTCAGAAATAAAAGAACGATTATTGAAAAAAAAGTTGCAGGTAATTGACCTTCAGCCAAAAATTTTTCCGCCGCTCATGATTATCTTTTAAAATTTTCATTCAAGTATTTTTCTTACGTTGATTCCCTTCCTTGAATAGTCTTTATCAAAATATGCTTTTTAAAATTATACAAAAAATATTGATAGATCTCGCGTGTCTTGAATCCGTTGAAAATGATCTCGTGTAAATTAGAAAAAGATTCGTTTCAACGAAACATGCTAAATCAAAAAAAGGTTACACTCGACGAAGCTCGAAACAAAAATAAACAAATTTTCTGTATGGTTTTATAAATGAACGAAAATATTTACGCAATAAATTCAGGGCCACATCGTAGAAAAGTAATTATGCTCGAGTTGAAAAAAAATTTACCATCACGAACCGGTAAACTCAACAGATTGGTTGTTTTTTGATAAACAATTTTTTTACATAGAAGTAAACTTCGGTACGAAGATTTGTCGTGTTTGTTTCGTCAAATTTTTGTGTACCGTTGAAATTTGAAAATTTTCAAAGAATTTGATCGTATTTGTGCTGCTTAGTTTACATTTAATTTTTGTAAATTTTCCCACCAAAGCAAGATTTTAAATTTAAACAAGTACTTATATAGGGTTCATCTGTGACGTCATCATTATTTGTGACGGTCGCTATTCCAATCATTCAAATTGTTATTAATTTTCACTATTCACTGGCAATAAATGATGAAAAAAATTAATAAATAGGCAGAGAATATACAAAATGAAAAAGTAAAGAAACTCTGTAATTTTTATCATTTTGTGAAATATTTAGTTAACTTTTCAATCGCTCAATGAAGAACGAGAATCCTCAAACAACTGATACGATTCAGAGTCCACATCTGTACCGTTTAATTTTTTGAATTATTCTAATTGTATTTTTTTTTAAGTCTTTTTACAATTTTCACCAATCGTTAATACTCGGAAACTAACGCTTTACGATTTATGTTGGAGCAGTAGATGGATGGTAGCGGGAAAAGCTGATCCAGAAATGCCAAAAAGAATGTATATCCATCCAGACTCGCCTTCAACGGGTGAACAGTGGATGCAGAAAGTCGTATCATTTCATAAATTAAAATTAACCAATAATATCTCGGATAAACACGGATTTGTAAGTATTTATTTTTTTGTCTACTCGTACCTAATATTTATATACGTATATTTTTATTTTTCAAATGGTAAAACTAACGCTTGCATGATAAGTGATAATAAGTAATAAGTTACATACTGGAAAAAAAAATCTCTCGATTGTGGAATTCTCAGCGATACTCGAGTCTCGAGTATTCGATTTCGAAATACTGTACTTACCTACTTACTACGGACACGGACGCTTATTTTGGAAACCCTTGGCAGTTAACGCTGTTATAGGCGCCAACATAATAGATAGACAAGACACTCAACTACCGTATTGTCCAGATGAAAGAAGGTCTTAGAAGATGCGACAAAAGCCACTTATTTCTGTCCTACACCCTGGCGACATATAAGTGGACGAGGGGGATGCACGTCTTGTGTCTGTCCGTGTTAACATTTCACTTTCACTTGTACCGTCAACGTTGTCGGTGCTCCATAGGTAGAGGTACTTATTGTCGCGAGCATTTGTGGCAGTAATTATTTTCTCAAACGTGACCATCCATTGATGTAGTGCTAAATTTTTTCGACGCGGCGCGGCGCTGCTTTTTTTTGTTTGTTTGTTCGTTGTACACGGATACCTGCGCCGGTTTTCCATCCTGCACCGTGCAAGTAGGTAGATAGGTAGGTAGGTAGGTAGGCATATCTACCAAAAAAAAAATTGAAATATATTGCCTTTAAATGTATAGTATACGTAAGCACAATTAATTGACTTTATCAGCGGCCATCGTCACTGATGAATGTGCCGGTGCCAATCTGCTATTGTTTTTTTTATGTCTTCGCGATCTTCACCAACGGTGCTTTTTGATCAACACGTTGAACTCTTGTGGCGGATATTAATTTGAACATTTTTTTTCTCTCTTTTCGTTGGTACCTATACCTACCTACCTATCTGGCTATACTGTTACATATAAAAATAGGTATCAATAAGTTAACACGATCGTAAAATTTCCACAAACACAGATAACTCATATAATATTTTTAAGAGGCAATTAACGTAGAATATTAAATGTTTTTCTCCGCTTATAATGGTCAATAAAAAAGCGACTCATTTGCGCGTGAACAAGGCGTCTCGTGTATGTCTTCCTGCTATCTTTCTCGGTTCGAATATTACGACGATAAAAATATAAGTAGGTACGTCGATTAGATATTGTCAGCTCGTTATAACCTACCTATTTATTTAGGTTGTCATTCGGATACGCGTCGCGTCGACTCAGCAGATTTCTATCGAATTGACAACGTTCATCGTGAACTAAAATCTCAAGAGAAAGTTGCAAAATTATCTCAACCAATAAAGAACCATTTACGTTAAAATTTATTAAACATCTTGTAAGCTTTTTCGGTTACAAAAAGAAGACTCCATAATTGTGAGCATAATACGCAATGTGCGTATGTTTAACCTAGCATAGCTACCCTTTTCTTTGACGTTAATTAAACTGCTTCTGGCTGGTAGGTAAATCTATTGCACTTCCTATACGCTTAACCAGTAGCGTCATTTGCGAACAGGTGGTGCAGTGTTACATTGTACCTTCTCAGATTTCTTTGGCTAATATTAAGTATCGCATTTGAATCTTTACCTACGTACCTACCTAAAATGGTAAATGAAATTTAAAGACTAGTAGTTTCGTATTTATACCTATAGGGGGCCTGGCCTACACTTTCGAATACGCTGTACTTACCTGTATTTAAATTTATTCGCGAAATCCCCCCCCCCTCCCACCCCCGATTAATCGATACTCGAATTATTTAATTATAAATAATTTCTTTACTATAGTGAAGCGTTCATCTATATGTGGCATTATTCGAATAAGCCCACCAGAAAAATTAACTCGTCGATTCTTTCATTTTATTTACGTAGACGTAACTAAATCTACTAGATGAGCATACTTTTCAACTCAACTATCACCAATGAGTATCGTTTTGATATAAGTGTGTACTGTATTCGAAGAACAAGCTCTTTTACTTTAATATAAGTACCTATGTTGTCTTGAGGTTGAAGTATGACGAATTAAAGACTATTCCGACCTATTACCATAGACCACAGACAATACTTGAAGTAAACATTGTTGATTTGAAAGTTGCAAAAAATTCTAACACTTACGAAATTAATTTACATTTTGCAAACCTTTTGTTTTCAACAGCTTTGTGTTGTATTGTTAACGCATATCTAGGTAAATTGTCGAATCGACAATCGAGTTGTTGAATGTTCTACATAAATAATCCAATTTTTCAATTTTTTATCACGAATGGATGGCCGTATTCTCTAATCGCGTTACTCTTTTCGGACTTTTGAGTTACTTATTCGATGATATGATATTTTGTGATATCAACTGATCGATCACATTAGACATGATTAGAGGCCAATAAGGTAAAAATTTACCATCATAAATGTCTGCATATATTTTTCAATATATACCAGCTTGTTTCACGTGAAAAATTTATTACTCGTTAGCGTAGGTGCTCTCTAAACGTTTTTTGACGATACACTAGAATTTAAAAGAAAATGAGAAAATGAGGTTGAGGACAGAAATCATTTGGGAGGGGGGAGGGAATTAGGTTTAATGGTTGATTTTTTGTTGAAAATATTTTCACATTATTTCGTGTAGCACTGAACGTATACTTCGTACCTTCGTGAAATTAAGTGTAAAATAATCGCGAAATCTTGCTACTTCGAACTATGTATCTTGGAAGTTATTCCGACCTACTATTCTTGAGGTAAAGCAAGATAAAGGCCGATTGTTAGAACAAAGTGTTTTCTTCAAATTGTGCTATGTAGGGTGATGCAAGCCTCCGAAGGTTGGGGGTGGGGTGTTTGAAACCATTCTCAATCGTTTTTTAATGATCAATAGTACCCAAATCCAGCATTAACTGAAAAACAAGTTTTCTGCCCTTAACCTCATTTTTTTGTACCACACTACAATTATCGCCTAAAAAGAATTTTTTAATATTTTTTTTTCTCAAAAATGAAAGATAGAATAAAGCTTGAGCCCCAAGGAAAATGGAAATTTCTCCAACTATCAAGAGTGAGTAGTCAGAAAAGGGCGCCCACACATCTTTACGATTCAAATTCGGAGTTCTATTACGTGCTAAAATTAAATTATTTCGCAACATGCTTCAAAATTGATTTTCTTAAAATTTCTGGCAGGGGCTTTAGCCCTTCAACGTACCCTCTTCCCCCACCACCTGGAGTACGTTAATTCTCGTGAACTTGATACGAGTACCAACCAAAATTCTCTCAAATTTAAATCTTTAGTTTTGGTTCGATGAGAATTTCATGCAAGGGATGGAAACGGTGTTAGCCAAACAAGAAAGGAATAAATTCTGCTGACAATTTGGCCATTGAACCAATTGACAAGAAATCAAACGTTACATAACATTTCAACGAAATTTCAATCAACGGTGTCGAGAATGTCCTTTTGTAGATTCTCCTCGTCCCTTCTGGCCACGTGTCTGAAAAATCCAATGATGCGCTTCTCGCATAAAATGGTCAGCTTTACTGGCTCCTCCAGTTCTGCTATGATTGACTTGTTTGTTCTTCGCACTGTCCATGGGATCTTCGACATTCTTCTCCTGACATACATTTCAAAGGTATCTATATTTCTTTGTCATCTGCCTTCAATGTCTGAGTTCATGTTTCTATCGCATATAAAAAAAAAAAAAAAAACAGGATACACGAGGATTCTGATCAGCTTCTTCCTTGTCTTCTGCGATATCTTACTCTTACTTGTGACATTTTGTAACCCGGTTATCGCTGATTTTTCCAGTGCTATTCGGCGCTATATTTCTGCCGAAGATGCGCCATTGTCCTTTGTAGAAGTCGAGCCCAAGTAAACAAAGGTGTCGACCTCCTGATATTCTTTCAGAACATCGATATCCATAACTTTAGTCTATGAAGCATTGATGAGAGGTCCTACTTCTTCGTTAACTGCTGTCATTCGATTGATTAGCTCCATCAAGTGTTCTTCATCTGCTGCAACTAGAGTAATGTCATTTGCATACTTGAAATTTGAGATATTCTGCCACCGAGTGAAACTTCTCGATTCCAAGTCTTCGCAACGAAAACTAGCATCCTAAACTAATGAAGAGGGAGGATAGGCAGGCCTTTTTTGGTCGCTTTTTTTTGGCGGTACGCTAATTCTCGAAAGTTGCAAGTCCATAATTTTTAATACCACCTCCCCACCCCTTGCCAATATGTTTTGAGGGAAAAAATGGGAGTGAAAATCCAAAAAATTTTGTGAAGGTTACCAAAATTGACTTTTTAAAAATTCTTTCATTTTTTTTCAATTTTTATGGCAATTTTTCGATATTTTCGAAATTTACTTTGGAGGCGGTGCGTATCCTCAGGTGCCTCCACAAAAAAATCTCTGAGAATAAGCATTCCTGATACATCGTACTAGTATACTTTCATGAATCAAATGCTCCACTCGAAGTGTGCTTAGAAAAAGGAGCTTGTTTACAAATAAAACGTTTGGAAAAAGCGAGAGAAAATTTATACAATCTCCCTGTATTATTGTAGGCGAGGAACCATGCGCTTGGGGTTGGAAAACATTTTATTTCTAAAACATACGAGAAACCCTCCTCTCCCTCCTTCCCACCCTTACATGAGTTACAAAAGCAATTTTGTTGCCCTCCTGGGTGGTCCCTTTTCGGGGGAAGTGGTCAAAAATTCGTTTTTTTTTTTTTTTTTTTTTTTTTTTTTTTTTTTTTTTTTTTTTTTTGGAAATATCTCGGTTTTTGTGTATTCTACGTAAAAAATAGCTTAGTGAAAAATTAAAAGAGTTTCAAATTTTCTGCACCTAAGGTTATTATCATTTTTTCATTACAGACGTTAGGTATCGAGTTTAGGTGAGCATGAACGACTCATTGGACTCATTTGAAATTGGTTAAAGATGATTATTTTTTGTTTTTTAATATCTCAGTTTTTATGGCTCGTATGTAAAAAATGTCTGTTATCAAAATTGTAGAGCATCGAATTTTCTATAAAGATGAAGATGTTGTCAGAGATTTGACTTGACCATTGATCATGGGGGGTAGAAGAAAAAACGAAGAAATTAATCAATTTTCTGCACGCTCCTTCTCATCGATCATTTTTCTCGTTCATAACGAATACATCGGAACAAATTATTTCATCAAATCTGGTAACACTGCTGTATAAAATGGTATAGGTACCCAATTGATGGTAGAAAAACGCAAAACAGCCACAGATCATATTGCAAGAGGTTGGTTATAAGGGAAAGCGATTGAAATAATCGACATGGAGACAGCTGCTAAAAGTACGATATCAATGACGGATTTACGAAAGGTTAAAGAGGGTTCGAAAAAATCGAGGAGTCGTTTAGCCTATCATGTACAGTAATACCCACACTGCTGCTGGAAAAAAGCAAAAAGACTATGGGGTAACGCCGATCGGGAATTTGGTGCTCGGTGCGTAGCGTACTCGAGAGAAGAGAATAATATTAAAAGCCGACTAATAAGATTAAAATATCTTTTTAACGAATTGCAACGGTAAAATTTAAATACCACGTTATTCGAGCTTTGTGTGTGCTCTGGAGTTGTCCTTTTTTTGGTTTGTACGTCTATGTACTTGTTCGGGGGAGGGGCTGGGGGGGAATACATATATCAAGACACCTAATACGAAGGTGAGTAAGTAAATGCTCTCTTATACGAGACGAGTATGAAAGTACACCATGTGCTATTATGTATAAGGTGATGTGAAAAAATTAATTTGAGATTTACAAACTTTCTTTTATCAATATTTCAAACAGCTTGTTTACGGTATACATGAAAAGTGCGTGTTACCGGGTTATTATTTTGATTAATTTATCGTCTCAAACCTCGAAGGAGATTCCGATTTGGTCGTATATGTATTGTTAATGCGTTTAGGTGTATATATATAGATAAGCGTTATAAACTATACATATATTTTGATACGATATGATTGTATAGATACTTTAAAGGTTTTTTTCGAAGGCGACAGCCATGCGACATTTTTGGAAAATTAATTTCGCTACGAGCATTTCTACACGTAATGTACTTCGGGGTTATTTTGAGAACATTCTATATAGGTATATATATATATATATATATGTAGGTAGGTAGGTAGGTAGGTAATCGGACACACAGCTCGACTAGTGTGTAGGTAATACGTGGTGTGTGTGTGCAAGACGTTGTGAGCCATTGTGACGTGTGCGCAATATGCACTTTTATTTGGTTCTTGTTTTGCGTGTACGTACGTCGAGTAATTGCATTATCTAGACAAGATTATTATTTATCTGATTAAAAGAAAAGTGCTTCTTTTCGAAAGGAAACACTTAGTAGGTCTCGATATCTTACAATGCGTAACTGCTACTGCTCATCGTATGTGTATAGGTATATGAGTTATACTTACTACCATGTAGATGGGACATGACTTGCTTCAAGTTGCCACTTTCCTTATTAAACCAATATTATGCCATTCTTATACGTATGTATATTTGCTTACCTACATAACGTATATTTACATCTGCATTTTTATAATCATCGCACTTGCGTGTATGCCTAATACCAAAAATTAGGTAGGTAATTGAATACCATCTCGTATAGCCTATCCGCTCCCTTAATCGAGATACCCTTTCATTAAGTCGCGTAAATTTTTTTTTTTTTTCTATCTAAATCGTAATAGTTTTTTTTGAAACCGTTGATATTATGGCGAATGTAAAATTGTTGGATTTTTTTTCCACAGAATGCGATGGTGACTCAATCTAACCCGACCAAGAGTAGAATTAACGAAACAGAATCTCCGGTAAATTGCACCTATATCACATAATTATATTATGATTAAAAAATTCCGCACTGGTCAAAAGGGTAGATAGCTAAATTAAAAGACCTATATTTTATTTCGGACATCGAAATGCTTATACTCGTACCTACCTACCTACCTAGTATCTACCTACGGTTTTAGTCATTGGCATTTTATATATATACTTAAACGCGGGGGTGTAGATGATTAATTTTAGGTTTTATATACCTACACGCGCCAACAACGTGTAATACCATAGATATAAAAATAAAAGAATGGAAAAAAATTGCGCAACGCGAACTAGATGGGTATTTTTTTTTCCCCGAATACGTATGGAATTTGAAGTACGACGAAAGAAAATGCTAGGATATATCTTTAAACGTGTAACGTACAATTCTCCGGGGCGTTCGCTATATCGTGATCGGATCCCCTAACAAATACGTTATACCGCGATATGTGTATTCGCTATAATTTCCCGAAGGGATTCCGTGCTTAAGTTCGATAAAGGGATTCTATCCTTCACTTAATGGCATCCTTTGATATACTCGGCAACTTAAAAAGAGTTTCTAGCTTAAACGCACTAGTCCGTAAGCGTGTTCCGCACTGCTGCCGTTTCGTTCAGTTCGTACGTAACGTACGTACATACGTACCTACCTACCTACCTACCTACCTATCTACCTACACACCAACAACTTACAACTTTTATCAGGCTTATTTTTATGGCATCTGAAGTTTGCAGCAGTAGGAATAGCAAAAAAAAAAAAAAAAAGAGAAGAGATGGACTCTTCTATTTGGCACTGCGAATCAGGAAACCGGAAAACTTATCGTGTGCCTCTTGCTTCTCTTTTCTCTGTAAAGCTTGTATATATAGTTATATTGTTATATTACGCTGTTAATTTACGAGGTAAAGTTTGCTTAGGACTGTGTTTGCCTTTATCGACGTGCGAGATTCGTGGCCGAATTATTTGTACGAAAAATTTTTAACAAGATTTTCTTATTCCATTTCCACCCAACGTGTGTGGTGGTGGTTATGGTTCTACGACTAGATCAGAGAGAAATTTTAATCTATCTACCTAACAAGGCTATACAAAGATGGCGGCTTCGGTGGTGACAAATACATCAGGCTCGAAGTTCTAATATTATTTTTAATATATGAAAACTTCTCTTTCTTTTTGAATAAAGACTAAAAAAAAGTACGAAGAAAAGAAAAATTGCTTCAGAACTTTGCCAAATCATTCGATCTTTCATTTACTTATCCAAATTTAAAACAAATCTAAAGAAACATGATAAAAAATTGGTTTATATTAGGCAATAAAACAACATACTTACTTAAAAATAAGCTGAAAATATCTATAGATATATATATATATATATAATACATACTAAACGCCGGAACCGAAACATATTAATTTTACGAACATTTGCGTTCGTGTATAAATTTAATAAATCTCGGCGAATTTTTTTTTTTTTTTTTCTTGAAATTCGATATTATAAACATCTTCAGATGTTTAGGTTGATATATTCCATCTTTATATAAACTTTTTAATGGATTAGAAAAGTTTGTTTTGAAGATTGAGGCTATAAATTTGTAAAAATTTCAATTCGCACGCGTTGGCTTTTAATTTATGACGCGGTTTGATTTATCGTAGACATTTTTCAAGTGTAGTAGCAAAATATACGCAAATGCATTTCCATGTATTTAGTCTTTCCTTACCAAAGGCTGTTTCAAATTACTTATCTAGTTATTAGGCATAGACTCGAGATAAGTGGCGTAGCTGGGAGTTTTTCGAAAGTAGTCTAAATTTTATTTATGGACGTTAATGCAGCTAGAATATGGTTTTTATAAAAAAGACTAGTGAAATTTGAAAAATTCGCGAACCAGGCTTCATTTACTTTTTCATCGCGATAAATAGACAACAAAAGCAAATTTCGTATTCATAGAATGCAGTATTTTTCACCATCTGCGGCAATTTTATTACTTCGAGCTATTTTTACAACTAAAAACCCGGTACATCCCCCCCCCACCTCCTCACCTTTTTATCCTGATCGCCGAAAAAATGTAATGTTTTAGAAAATAAAGGCCATCAAATTGAAAAACTTGCGTAAATTACTTAGACATTACAAATTGTAAGTACACAGATTTTGGTTTTTGAAAGTATAATTTTCTACAAAATTTTCGCTTTTGCTTCACTTCAGCATGCATAATTTTAAACAAAAACATTGAATTTTAATATTTGCAAGTATCGAAAATTTGAATCCAGTTCTGAGGACTTCAAAAAAATATCCCCCCTCCCCCCTCACTCGAATAATCCTGTTCACAGACCTGCTAAAAGGTGATAACAAAAAATAAGCGGAGTATTTCGCAGTCAAAGATCGATTCAAATTCAGAAATTATGGCTAGCGAGAAAGAGATGAGAGAAATGTATTTGCATCAGGTTTATTCTTTTTCAAAAAAATATTCAGGAGCCTATAAATACACCTTTAGAAACTCGTTAAATCGCATTTATCATAAAATCCTCGAAATTGAAATTAGTATTGTTCAAGGTCTAAAGAAGAGTAATTGATGTCGGAGAATATTCCACTTTAAAAAAAGAAAAATAAATTGAAAAAAAAAATCAGAGAAAGTTTTAAAAAAAAATTAGGTAGAGCTTTTGTATTTTTTATTCAATTATGGGTAATGATTAAGTTGAGCCGAATTTGACTTTTTTTGGATATCTGCCAACAGCGGAGTCACAATAGTTGCGAAATGACCTCACGACGATGTGGTAAGAATTTCAGCTTCCTAACTAAATTTTTAAAACTTGCAAAACTGACTCTAAATTTACTAATAAATATGTCGAAATTTTTTAAAGACTCGGAAAAAAATGTTATTAGAAATTTTTTACAAAAATGAAATAATTGCATATATTTATGTCCAAGATTATTGCTGTTGACGAATTTTCGCTATTTCCCCATTTTTAAAAAATGTCATTTTCTACATTTTTTTACGATTTTATAAAAAACTATGAAGGGATTTTTTTTTTGAAAAACTCTTTGCTAAAATGAATGCAGGACATCAATTTTGAATGATTGATCGGAAATTTTCAATTTTATTTTCCATAGATGATTAATTGATAATTTGGGAACGTTCAGAATGGGTTTTCGTTTTTTTTTTCAAGAATTTTTTTACTATATTAAAAAAGTTTTTTTTAGAAAATTCGTATTGAAAGGAACCAATTACTTTTAATTTTGTTTATTTAAAGTTAGTTTTTATCGTTTCTATTCTTTCAGGGAGTTTAAATAGGCATCTCAACTTATAGAAATACATAGGAAATAGCTCTATAAATATTTAAAAAAAAAAAAAAAAAAAAAAAAAAAAAAAAAAAAAAAACAATTTTTTTTTTT
>FIZR01013300.1:0-11504 GCA_900060175.1 Ferrisia virgata
TTTTTTTTTTTTTTTTTTTTTTTTTTTTTTTTTTTTTTTTTTTTTTTTTTGTTATTGTTGTCGAAGATGTGTAAAAGACCTGATGACATTTTCCATTCTAAATTTATCGGATTCCAGAATAAACTTTAAAAAAAAAAATGCTTTTTGAAGAATAAATTTGTGTTGTAAGGCCTTTGATAAAGATTTTTATACTTTATATCGATTCTTTGAAATCATAATACAATCTTGGTATACACAACCAACCTATATAGAAGTCGATAAATTTACATATTTTGGGATTCAAAGAAATATTTGGTTGAATTGAGGAACATCACAAAGTGGGTGAGATATATTAAAAATATTGTGAAATATATGCAACATCAAAACCAAACCCTTTATAACGCATTTTGAAGTGATCTAGTTTTAATTTGAAAATTGTAATATTAACCAAGGTGAAAATTTACATTACACTTATCTTTAATTTTTAATAATTTTTCTTTTCGAAAAAAAAAAGTAATAATGTAATAATAACTAATGATGCTTTTTTTCGCTGCTATAAATCTGACTTTTCTACCCTTTTAAAGCGCTAAATTATATCCATTTGAAAGTAGAAAAGTAAAAAATAATTTTTTACCTGTTTTTTTTTTCTAAATTCGAAGCCTGCAATTTTAAATTTGAGTAAATTATCTGAAGTATCACTCGTACTTCTGGAAGGTTCAGTTCAAATGTAGAAAAGCTAAACCTTCCTCTCATCCATTTACACATGATTATCTTGCTGTGGAAAATTTAAAATTCGGTGATTTATCTAAGCAAACATTATTAAGCCTTTATATCTACAGGGTGTCCGGCGAGACGATGTCGATACTGGATATGACCGGATACCACTAAAAAAACATGTCAGATGAAGAAGTTGACTATCTTGAAAATTGAAGGGACAGAAGAAGGTTTCAAAAATTATGATCGAAATAAATTTTCAATTATGGGAATGGATAATAGATGGAATGCTGAGCAAATTTTATCATTTGTATTTTTTGACCAACTTCAAAATTGAAAGTGGTATTTTAATAAGATAATCAAAATGAAATTTTTCCAAAAAAATAATAGCGGATACGCCCAGCGCAAAAAATATTGGACCAATGTTGTACTTTTCTTTTTTTACCTAGCACAAAAATCGAAAAGCAATTTTTTTTTTCTAAAAGTCATTTTAACTTGATTTTCTGTCATATTGTCAATGAAAACTAGGCTATCCTTACGATGGAGGAGGGGGGAGATCCGCAAAATCTATTTTAGGGTCCTAGAAGACAATAAACCGGAACCTCCCTGATGTTAGATCTATGATGTCTTCCAAATTGCTTTAATATTTCAAAATTAACATGAAATTCAAAAGTTTTTGAAACGTTTTAGGATTATACTTCATACTGGATCACTTAAGATCAAAAAAAAGTTTTCAGGATTTATTTTGTGTTTTAAGGAGAACAAAATTATGTTTAAAAATAAAAAAAAATTGTTTTTTAACATTTTTTAAAAATTACTTTCATTCAATCACTTCTTTCATCCCATCATTCGTTTTTGAAGAGAATTACTTTGCCTCACTGAATTGAGAAGCTTCCTTGACCAGAAAGCTGCTTAGTCAGATATGGTTTACAGAAGTGAGCAAAGGTCACACTTTTTCTGTATGGTGGACTGAAGTCTACTTTTTAAAGACAAATACAGTGCCCATGATGACAATGGTAGAAGAAATAGTATTTTTCTGGGCTCGAATTTACAAAGCTGAAATGACTAGTAGTTCGACCTATATTCATATATAACATAGAGAATGAGAAGTGAGGGCTAAATTTAAAAAAAAATTATTTTGTAACAATTTAACGAATAAAAGTTCACTTTTAGAAGTTTTATTTAAAAAATGGCATATAAATAAATGTGTTTTCAATTTTTTTTTGGCTCAAAAAGGGAGGGGTCTTTGGGACTCTTCCCTAGTAATGCCACAGGTCTTATGCATCCATTACTTACTTTATATTCCAAATAATATTAAATAACATGTGAACTTTTTATGAAATTTTAAATGAATTTTCTTTTTTTTTTTTCAGATATTATTAATTTTGCTATGGTACCTTACATTTCGAAGATAGAACATTTAACCAAAATCTACGAACGAATTTCTTTTTACTTGAATTTTTAGAACCATTGTCCCTACAATTAGTGTTGAATTTCACTGTATTCTGACTCCTGAGTGTGTGATAATTAGCAACCTAAATAACGCAAGGGTGAATATATTCGTCTATCTCAAGATGCGAAGGAGCACATTTCAACCTTGAAGTAAAGAGAAACACGAAGAGGGTCTTTTTTTATATAAATCTTTCGAGTTTCACGCCAGCTTACATACATATTTTACCCATTTGCATCAATATTGAAGGACTGGAATTATGTAGGTACGATGTGTTCAAAATGTAGAATACCTAATTTTGCATTTACCCCTTAGAATTTTAAAATAGGCAAATTTATTCACACGCATGTAGTTGGTTTGGTTTATCACCAGATGGAAGGTTGGAAATTATGACCAAAACATACAACTTTCGAGCTATCGAAAAAAAGAAAAATAAAACTGTGAAAGTTTAAGGTCCTCCTTTTTTTCCCTTTGCCACCTTATACATAGATAGAGGCATACTTACATATCATCGCACGTATTGTAATGTAAGCATCGAACATATGTGACTCTGTACGTTACGATAAAATGAAAAACTACCATACCAAAAACGAGCTAATTTTAAAACTACTGCGACGAAGTTTTAATTAAGATAAAAATACACTTTAATTAAGACGCTTAACAAGCTCATCGTTCATGTTTATAGCTTAAAATCTGTCACTCATTAAGATAATCTCGCGACTCGCGATGAAAGTAAGTAATGTTTCTGGAGCACGCGCGTTTTTTGAGCAGTTCATTTTTTTTTTGCCCGCGTGTGGTACGCGTATGCGAGGCTTTTTTCTTTCTTTTTCGACGCGATATTCTTTAATATAAGCAAATTTAGACAGATTTTCAGCCTCGTGGCGAATTCGTTCAGTTCTTGATTTATCGAGCATTTCCTTAATGCTTCTCTAAAAGTATTCTCGAATCGTTTTATTGCTGCATTTTATCAAATCGTTTATTTTTCCTATACGTCGTTACGTACTAACAGAATTTTTCAAACGGATTGATATCGTTTTGATTCAAAGCATCGTATACTATAAGTATAAAATATTCTGGTGTAAATTGTAAATTTCTTGAAAGCCGAGACGCGGCAGGCGGCATAACGCGACCTAAACGACGATTGTTATATAAATTTAATGGCACTATTTATATTACCGAAAGATTGCACCATGCTCGAGGCGTGAGTGATTTATATTGAATATTGTTTTAATTAATTATATAGGTACTAACAGGTGTGATTTACATAGGTTGGCTGTATTTGTTCGTCAGATGTTACGAGAGAAGCTTTCGAATTAACTTGAACAGCGTGTTTTACCGAAGTCCTTTGCTTTTTACTACCGTATTCACGCATAATTTAAGTTATACCGGGTCCTTTTTAAGCGTAAAAGTAAGGTATTCCATATGGCAGTTATGCAACATCTACTACGTCTATGTAGATATGCCTGCATAGACTGCAGATTGAAGGCAAAATCATATGTTTTTAAAAAGGTGTTCCCCCTTTAGCTTAGAGGTTATGTAAACATAACTACATTAAGCCAGGAAGTGTTGCATTTCATGTAAAAGGCATTACTTCTTGTGTAAACCACAGTATACCAGGTGTTCCACATTAACTTCACCACCCTTATACCAGTAATAGGTCAACACATGAGACTTACAGGTATAATAGTTAACATATCTAAAAAATCGAAGGGGCTCGGATTTGCTATTTTTAAAATTTCATTTTCACCTAAACCTGTCGCTCACTTTGAAAATTCACAGAAAAAGAATTAATTGTGATCAAAATTTTCCATTTGCTCTAAAATGTAGCGTATATTCTTGAGTATGCGTGGTATAAAAATCAATAGTGGGGGTGAAGTGGTTCATAAAATATGACAAAATAAATACAAAAAAAACACCACTAAAAATTTGTAAATTTTTTAGTTTTTTGCAAATAACTTTTGAAAAAACTATTATGAGCACCTCACTAAAAAATTACAATATACATGGAAGAGCATTTTTAACTCAGTGGTTGGGGAGGTAGTCTCGAATACCCGGAGATTGCATTTATAAAAAGAAAAAAAAACTCATAAATTGTGAAAAGTTGGCAAAAAATTGGTTGAGATAAAAAGAGAAAAATTGTGCCCGCTACACAAACTCACCAATATGAATTTAAACATTCTAAAAATTCAATTTTAGTTCTAAAAAATCCAATTTTTTCAAAATTTTGCCCTCGCTTCACTCAGATATTAAAATATTTATTATTAATTTCAATTTTGTGAACTTGGGCCTCAAAACTGCTTTTTACATCACAGAAACCATGTAGGTATTTCATTTCTCAAAAAAAAGTTGGTAAAAGTTATATACTTTAGTTGGCAAATTTTTCATTTTCACCTTCTCTCTCTTGGAAGCTGGCTTTGTCATGTCCCTAGAGTGAGGATTAAGTGGTTTGCAAACTGTTGCCATATACGTATAAAAATTGAAGTTAAAAATTTTCAATGCTTTCAGTTTTTTGTGGTAACTCTTAAAAAAGTTATGATCAGCTGTTACTAAAAATTTTTAAAATGAGAAACAGTACATCCCTTCCCCCTCTCACTGAATGGCCCGAGTAGAAACTTTAATGATTGATTCCCAATGGAGGAAAAAATATATTGAATAAAAATTTATAAATTTTAAAATTATACATTTTTTCTTCATTGTAAAGCAACTTTTAGGGTTTCTGTTCAAGCCATTCAGTGGGAGGGGAGGGGAGGGGAGGGAGGAGGGGGTGTACTGCTACTCATCTTAAAGATTTTTTTAAGTGGGTACCCCATGGTAACTTTTTCAGAAGTTATTCACAAAAAACTAAAGCAAAATGAAAATTTTTAACATGGTCACAGTTTGCAAACCACTTCAGCCCCACTCTTGATTTCCTTACCACAGTTGCTCGCTTATATTCTTTGCCTTGGGACGCAGTCATTTTGCTTCTCTCACATTTACGTTTGAAATTATAATTTTTTTTTTCTTATTTTTGCCCAAGAATGACTGAATATTTTTTCTCTTCAAATGATTTTTTTTCTCCTTATATATACAATATTCGGGGTACCACCGCAACCATTTAGCTGAAGATGATCTGCCGTTCATTTTAGAATTTTTTAATGGGCCTAAAGTTGGTGTAAGGGTTGCGAGGTCAATGCGGAACACCCAGTATAATATGAAGTCATGTTATTAAAACTACAGGATTTTGAATTTTGTGCAAAAAAAAAAAACAGGGAACATAAATAAACAATTAGTGAAAAAGAAAAATGTGACACACTATTTCATTACTTAATAAATTAAATATTTTTTGTATTTGAAAATAAAAAATTATCCACTTGAAGTGAATCGAGTGACACGTTTTGTCTAATATATTCCAGTACTGTAGTCTTTACTTTGAGAATTTAAAAGACAATGCGATGCGTGTATTGTACGAGGGTACTACATGCGGAAGAAGAAAAATCTAAGCTAGGTACTAAATTAAGAGGATTAAAATAAGTGAAACAGTTGTTTGGAAATTAAGAAAAAAGCTTCGTGAAAAGAGACATTTAATTAAAACTTGTAATATTCTATCTTTTCGTATCTTTTTTCTTTTAGTTGAGAGATCTTACCAAACTAAAGATCGTAGGTAGGTATTCATTATTATCAAAGTTTTCGTCGATGTAAATTTGCAACTTTTTAAACTTTTAATTATCGTGAAGTATTTGGCGAAATAATTTCAACCAATTGTAACAGTAATCGGCGCGGCGCTTCGATTTTTTTCCTTCTTTTTGTTAATCCGATGAAACATTTCACAATTACTACGTCTTCACGAGAGTAAGAGACGATGGCGACGAGTAAATGTTGGAATGAGCATTATGTTAAATTCTGCCAACGAGTTTTAATCTAAAAAATCATCTTCACTGTTGATTTTACACGACTACGAAGTATTTATAGCGTTGAAACAATTTAAATTAAATGTTTATATTGGTGAAATAAATTTTCAGCTTAATCAGGTGTATACAATCGTTCTATGGGTACAATGCCCTAGAGACGCATACAAAAAAAATGAGATTTTTTTGTGCCCACTTGGCCGAGGAAAAAACACTACCTAAGTTAAACTTTTAGGCGTGAATTTGACCGTAGAGCGTCGTGATGTAATCTAACCTACACCTAAGACTCACATACACGTATTTCTAAACTGTTCATATCGGATTTTCCAAGGTACAAGTAGAGAGTGAAAATTATCTTCTGTTTGATAGGTAAATACTACATATATAATGGAAAGATTATCGCGAGTTTTAAAATTTAATTGAAATTGATTATCAATTGAATGGTTTGCGAGTTAAACAGGTTTTGTTTTTTAAGCAGAATTTTGATCATTGTGTCCATTCAGGTCGAAAACTTTGATAAGGCGATAAATGTTGTGGAAGAGGAGGAGCTGTTACGAGTTGAAATGGAAATTTTAGGGTACCTGCCTGTTATAAGTACAAAGGACCAACTGGTATTTAATTTGAACGAGGTTTGCTTTGTAATTCCCAAGATTATTAACACCATCGTAAATTTGAACGTAATACAAAAAGTAAAAAGGGGCTTTGGTTATTTGTTTAACAGAACAGCATCTCTACCATTAATGAATGAAATGAGGTGAAAAATCTGGGTTTCTAGAAAAGCAGAAATACTCCACCGTTGGAATAGTTTTTCACATATTCCCCCCTCCCCGTTTGTTTGTTTTTATAGGACATAAATATACCTGATTACTTTTACTATACCATAATAACGATACTTAGTAAGAGTTTGCGAGCACATCTTAGTTTGAAAATATCAACCAATATGGAATTTATAGGAGGTGGCTAGTTTTCGTGTGACAGTATTATATTTTATATTTTGAAGAACATAGTACAGAGGTTCGGTAAAGATCAATAAACTGAATGCGAATAGTCATACGAATAGGTTGTCCAATTCAAAATTTGAAGGGACAATATTTCAAAAAAATTTTCTGTGATCCAAGATTCTTTCGTAACTCTACGAGATAAACAAAGAGTGTTTGTGGAATAATTTGTCTACTTTCAAAATTGAAGTGCATTGCATTATAAGTTATGAAAGTAAAATATGTACTGGGTGTTTGTCTATGATACAACTTCCTTTATACTACAGAAAAAGCAATTTAAGATGGTCATATGTATAATGTTTTTTCTATCTTAGGCATTGCAAAGACAAACATACATAGATCTGAATTTCTCCTCCTCTCCTAAAAATCTGATTGCATGAGGCATTTTGCTTACCTACACTACTCTATAATCAACAGAGTATCCCCGCTGCTTTTTTCTGATACACGCTCTCTATTCTTAATAACTGACTCCATATGCTCGAGTAATCTTGATTTTGATATCTTCTTGTATGGTGTTTGGGTCATTTATGTTCTCACATGTGAAATTTGTCTTAGTGAACACCTTCTTTAATTCAGCATTAGTGAGAAAAGTCTGTGTTTTCTTCTGTGGCTTTTACAGCTATATTCCTGCCCCCAGAAGCTGATAATCTAATGCCTCATCAGCTTTTGGATATGCAGGGGTTTACAGCTAATTATCATTAGCTCATGGCTTTTGGCTAGAGCTTAATTTTTTCATTACCTGAAATAAAGCTGCTTTTTGGTTGATAAAATTTCTTTGGTTAGCTTTTGGCAGACACGAAAAAAAAGTAGCGTGACCCCTTAAAATACTAGTAGTGATAAGTACTTAAGCAGATGACTGTGGTAATGATTTTGTTTATTGTTAAATTATTTATTATAAATCAAAAATGAAATACTTTTACACTTATTACAAAAACACAATGAGATTCAAATTCTAATGTAATGTGATGGTGACAGTGAGTGACCAAAAGGTGCGATCAATAAAAGAAGAGCTGAATGAGGAAACTTTATTCATTTTTAAAAAAATTTTTAACAATCAACAATGTGGGCAGTTTCAATAGTAAAAAAATCAGAATGAAGGAAAATCATTAGCTTATCATTGACTAGCTATTGGTTGGTAACTTTTCATTGATTGGCTTTTGGCTTAAACCCATTGGCTTTCGCATTTCATTGACATTTGTCTTTTAGCTTTTGACTGGCTAAAAATCCTTGTGGATATGTTTTGGTTTTCATGATCAACGATTTCTATCTTTCCTGAACAATGTGCAGTCAATTTAATCACGAGTGTGATCATCACACAATTTCTATGTGTACAATCTGCGATTATGTTGTTGGAACAAAGTATTCACCAGCACAAAATGCAGTTCAACGCAAAACTGAAGAAGCCTATCTCCATATTAATTCCTTATTTTTAGACCATGACTATCAACTACTTTATAGGAAACATTGCTGCTAAAAGTCTTTCCAACTGTGGTGTTCAAGTCTCCCAGCATCAGTTTTAAGTTCCTTTTGGTAGTTGATCTAGCGTTAAATCAAGGATGCTGTACAATTCTTCAATTTCTTCATCTGGTGCTGCACTGATTGGGGCATATACTTGCATGATCACACCCTGACAAAGCCATCTGATTATTGATGGCTCTTGCAACTAACACTAGGTATCTCTTCATTACAGCTAACTTACCAGTAGTCTTCAGGCAACATGCATTCCACATGCCTACTTTGTCGATCTTCCTTGCAAAACTGAACAAATTAGCGCAAAGGGATATTCCTTATACCCCTGCCTCATTTAAGAGGTGCGCACTCATTAGGTGTTTCTTGTGAGAATGACCACTGTGGATTTGCAGGCCCTTCAGCAGTAGCCATTTTATCCTTTTCATGTGAAGAAGTCTGAACTGTTTGTGTGTGTTAATATGTGATGAGTGAATTGAAGATATTGAACAGTACACTGCTATGAACCAACGGAGAGCGAGGAGTTCTCTTGATTCTCTTTTAGTCACCTTTTACAACAGGCATAGAGTGCCATGAGAAAATTCTACAACCCGTTGTCACATAGGGAAAAAACGTAATAAATTATGAAATTTTATTTCAGAATTAAAAAAAATCATTTTCTGCCTTTTCATTCTTATTTATCGCCATGAATTTTGAAACTGTCAAAAGATTAGTGAATATCTAATGCAAATGTAATAGTTTTGCGTGCTCATTCAAATGCTTAGATAATGAATACTCATTACTTACCAAATGTAAAACTCATTTTTCAATTAACAAATTAAGTAAGTACCTACCTAATCCAGTTAGTCTAACAAACAAATCAAGTAGATACACGTTGGCGACGCGACATAGCGCGAAAAAAAAAAATAACCATTTCGTTCCCCTTTATAGTAAAAACTTGTAACAGGCCAACTCAACGGAGATAACTTTCTGGTTGGAAATGCAAAGGTAGGCGCAGTCAGGCGGCGGCAGTATAATTTAATTGTCAATCTTATCTGAATCTTATTTTCATATTTATTACTCGGACCGTGCGTTTCGCATGCGGCCAATGTTTTAAAATGGTCACTCTTGTTTATTAAGGCCATCTAGTAGCTTTCGAGCTGGTCGGTAATCTTTTAAAATACTCTAGTCATTAGGACGCGAACCAGCTCGAGCGAAACGAAAGAAAAAAAAAATTTTTAGGAGTTAGTCCGGCTACTGGCCGTACTTTTGCACGATTTCATCTAACCTTGATAGGAATTTTCGCGTATAACGCTCGCCTATTACCCTAAGTAAGCAGGAAATCGCTTTATCTTATACTTTTTATACTGTTGCACATTCCAAAAACTTTCTTCTAAATATAAATCACTTTAACCTCTTTGGAAAAACGTTTTATGTTAAGTCTTTGGCGGCGAGGCATCGTCGCTCGTCGACGTAGCACGGAGCCGCATGCTAGCTTTAGCCAAGCCAGCGTTGCGAATCTAATGTTAGCTAATTGAACCCTTCTGCCTATAGCAAGCGGGGTTACTACTGGTATAAGTAACTGGGAGACCGGACGGTTTGCTCGAGAAGGCATGAATTTTATAATTCAATTTGTTAAATAGAATAATCAAACGGCTAAAAAGCTATGGTAACTAGTATGGTTTTGTTGCGTTGTTTTATTGAAATTCGTAGATAGAAAAGAGGAAGACGATACCACAAATTTAACGCGCCAACGATACCTACAGGTTTATATTTTACACTACGGTTCGGCCACTACCTTCTACCTATATACAACTGAATGATGATACTATTTATCAATGTAACGTGTTTTTACGAGTATTAACGCGTACTTTATTCTCTACATAGTACGCAAGAGGCTACGAATACTTTCAACTCTGAGTAGGCAATAGGTATACCTAGGCACTTGATGAAGAACAAATATACAGGGTGTTCTATCTCGTTATGGACTCTTTTAACTGGTAACTATACAACACATACAGAGTTTATGCCTGTACGTTTGACTGACCTCAGAATAGAAAGAGCAGAAATATCGTGGTATGAAAATTTGTGTGTTTTTTTTTTGGAAAAATTTTCAACACATTCAATTCTATTTTTCAAAACAACCATTATAGATAAAATGTTGAAATTCAAGCTAGAAAAGAGATAATTTTGTGTAGAATATAATAATAGACACTGGAACTATGAGATGCCCATCTGCAGGTCACAGTGGTAAGGAGATTGCACTAAATCCCGGTCCTGACACCGAGTTGTTACGACTATAGCCGTTAGGAGCGCTGTTCACTGAATCCCGCTGAGACACGCTCTGAAATTTCTGCATTTTGATTGTTTGAGATATCAGTGCTTGTCTGTGTTACCTCAAAGTTATGTAACGCTGCCGGTTTTGGTCAAGAATAGAACTGCCAAAACGTCCATTGGTTGGGAAATAATCTAAATTTAACATTAAAAACTGAATTATGAGAGCACAATAAACACATTAAGCTGAATTATTTGTTAAATTTTCAAATAATAATCGTTTTATTACATTTTAATTAATTATAAGAGAACGAGCATCATCCGACTTTTGATGACACAAGTTGTCCATCCTGTTTATATAAATATCTATGGCCAAAATAAACTGTGAGTAACTATTCACTGGTTCCGCTCACTCTTGAGACCATCAAATGGGCATCTTGTAGATACAGTGTCTGAAATATCATGGCATGGTCGTTTGTCTTCGTAGGCTGGCGGTTAAGCGAGCAATGACCAAAATAAACGAAGACATATATTCTAAAATATACAATTTCTACAATTTTGTCAAAAATATCGAAAATTTATTATCTTAATGTATCATTATTATTATTAGTGTCATTAAATAGTGATGGGATATCAAAATGGTGATATCAATATATATCGATATCCCTTCCGATATCAAAATATCGATATCTGGAAATGATATCGATATGTATCAACTTTTTTGTTACTCAGTTAAAAAGTCCAAAAAAAACAAATTTT